>JAZGTJ010010616.1:0-17893 GCA_036877575.1 Botia almorhae
GAAGACCAAAAATATTTCAAGGCTGGTTTTGGGTTCACCTGACCCCTTAATAAGACATATTTGGGGTCATCAACATGAGGCTTGTTAGGGGTCGTTAAGATTAGTTTTCATGATTAGTTAGTCTTAACCACTAAACCACCCTATATGATCTGGTCTGAACTTCTTCTCTTTGCTTTATGAATTACATCTTTAAAGCCAGTAGGGCATTAGGGATGCTTAAATTGTAATTGGCTTATGAATACAAACTTGACTGAACTGATAACTACAACACATTTGGACCATTTGAATAAATGAATGACTGCAGTAGGTATTGGTAAGCAAACTTGCATTCGACACGACTGTAAAGTCTAAAGTGTAGAAAAGTCTATGAAATTAAATGAGGCACAAATGTTGCTTTATGTTGATTTTCACACCAGGTTTCAACAGGCTGTTTTTGCAATGAAAAAACTCTTTTCCCTACCCAGCTGTTGGTCAGAGTAACTGTAAGCATTTAGTAACTGTCCGTGTATTGTTGCTCGGAACAAGCCCCATGGAGAAGCTTGGAAAGATGCCTGAACTGAGAATTTATTGGCTGTTGTATCATACTCAGCCTACAGCAACCACACGGTAACCTCACAAACAAACGGTGCACTCGCAAGCCTGCAGTCTCTGGTGTACACATTTGTTATTTGATAATAAGTGAACATGAGCATTTTTCATTCATCTCGAAATGTACTTCAAGAAAACCATTCGAGGAGAAAGCCAGCAGTAAACAAAAGCAAGGACCGTTTTCGAACATTCAACACCTCAGCAGAGCAATGAGGTATACTGTGGCTTTTTGGATCAGCGCAGAATCATGTTTCATAACTTTATGGCTGTGTCCTTCTTTTCTTTAAACCCATAGCTTTGATACCCTGTCAGTCCCTTTGACTCATTCTTTAATTCCACACCCACCTCTTCCTGCTCTGTTTTCTCTAGTCTCTCCTCTTTCTCTTCATTTCTTCAGAGTTATGTGTCGCTGTTGAGAAAGTTTGCCACAAAGCGGCAGCCTCTTGTTATTCATTCCGCAGATTCTTTATAGGTTAGCCTGTCAGTTCAGTGCATATTTAAATATTTATCGCATCCTTTGAAAACCAGGCGGAAATGCAGTGTCTTGCTACCATCGAATATTCACTGTGTGCGCGAGGGCTGAGCATCAGACTCTGTTTTTTAACTCCTGCTTGTTATCTCAGCCACGTCCCTCACCTTTGTCTTTGAACGCGCGTTTAAACGTGTACCAAACATAAGGAAATCTTCAAACATCAACACGTCAAACATAGACGGTCATGCACATAGGTCATACACAAGATACCTTCGCACCCCACTGATTCCACCGGAGTTCGGCCTGCGTTCCTCAAGGAGAATTCAGAATTGTAAGGAGCACTTCCCATGATGCCGTTCACTTATGCAAAACGAGTCTTGTGTAAAGCAGTGTAATTGCATGTGATGCGGCCAAGTGGCCGGTCTGACAGGGAGAAGCCGTTGATGTATTGGTGGTTGGTTAAGCTTGTTAGCTGTGGTGTGCCGACCAGCAGAGGGGAAAGAAGTGGGAATCGGGGACAATCAGAGGGAATAGATTATGAAGGCAGCAGTGTGGAGCTAAGTGTCGCTCTCTCGTGTTGCTGCCATGAAACAGGAAATGGAGGGTGGCGCTAACATTATTTTATTAATTACTTCTCAGTTTGTCTCTGTGATGACTGTACTGTACCCCCCCCTCCCTCCATGGTGCTCCAGTAGCTGAGTCAAATATTCAGTATGACCAAAGATTATAGAATTAACAAGATGCTGCAGTTCTGTTACTGTGAATGGAGGAAAGGGCTACACACTCAGTGTGGCACCTGTAGCGAATAAAGTCCCGCCTCCTAATAGAAAGAACCAATCATCAAGCGATAAACAGTATAATTCTCTGGGGGAGGGGCTCTGTACAGGGTGTTGAGACCTGTACCTGAAGCAAGTACAGAAAAAAATCGTTTTTATAGCATAAATTGAGCTTAAGAAATAGAATTTATGATGCAGTTGAAGTCAGGGTTAATAGCTGATTGTACATATAGTGTTTAATTGTGAGCTTAGCCAGCCATTGTAAAGATATCTGTTTTGTCCATTCAGGTAGATAGGATATCTCCAGAGATATCTCCATATATTTGTTTAGTTGGTTGGTGTCAGACCAGTTTGTGTTCAGTCCAGTGCGGTTGGTGTGAGCGCAAGCCAGCCTAACGTGATTGCTATTGATTATGTATAATTAGCCTTTTATAGTATAATGAATTTCTTATTGCTGCTTGTCTCTGCAGAAATTGCTTTGGCGAGCAGATCGCATTCGGCGCATCTCATGTGCATCGATGGCAGACAGACACAAGTGCTGATCTGTGCATGTTAAGGGTTGATATTGAAACCACAGGGACAAAAACAGTGTTAAAACAGTGAAGTTGTTTTCTAATACAGTTGTAAACCGCTGCCACTTTGGTACTTTCCTGGCAGAACTGGTAAAACATGGCAAACATGACAAAGCCAAGATTACGGGTTCGAGTCGGTTCGAGTGTACAATATGATTACTATACAAGACTTGCCCTGGATATAAGGAAGGGAGTAAAGTTAATCTGATTTGAACTGATCAAGCAATCGGAACCAGGTGTGAAACGGGCTGAGAGTTTTTCTCATGCACCTTTCAAGCAGTGCTGTACCTTCTATTGTGGGTTTTTGCATGCGTGTGTGATAATGTGTGAGCAGCTTTGTATTGTGCTGGTAAAGGGTTGTGTGTAGCCAGGCGCAGCAGAGCATGTCCAGTCTGTCAGGGTCCAGAGCAGACAGTGGGAGGAAAAAGTGGTCAACACCAGGGAGAACAGCTGCAGTCTCCCACAGCTCAGCTATGCCTGAGTGGGCCAGACCATTGGTTGCTCTGCCCCTGCTCTCCAGGGCCCGACCCCGGGCCAGCACTCTCCCAGCACCCCAATGAACCAGCCTGACAGCCAGCCTCCAGCCCCACATGAATAAGTCAGTCCTGCCATTGCCAATCAATCTATCAGTCATTCAGTCAGTCAAGCAGAGGAACACATGAATACATTACTCACACCTCCAGTACACAGAACACAACCCGTTTTTTCAGAACATATGGGCCATATAAAATCCGCTCATGCTTTAATTTCTGCTTGAGGATAATGGCAATGCTGTCCACCAAATTGGAGGAATCGAAACATGCATTTAACCCTTGTTAAATGCAAGTTCCTGTTTGATTTTGAACCTGTTTCTGATTTTTGTGGTTCTTTTTAATTGTAGGCGGAGCCCTTGGCCCTCTCGGAGAGCTTTAATTGACTGAAGGCCTCATTTACTCTGCAACTGGTAAGTGTCTCAATTTCTTTTTCCCTGAAGTAAAGCATGTTTGCAGCTGATAGTGTTTTTCGAGAGTCAGAGTCCCATTCCAGATCTTCAGGTTTCTGTCATAATTTCTTTAATGTGACATTTACAGTAGAAGACAAAGAAACACAATAGCACTGCTGGCAGATATTTAATGATCATCAGAGATGATCTTTTACGTGGTTTTACACGCCTGTCTCTGCAAAAGCCCGCTGAAGAATCTCGACATCATGTAACATAGGAACTTAAACTTATTAATGCATTAAATTTGTTTAAAAATGAGCTTTGTCGTTAACTTTGTACATTCGTGTAGTTTCTGCCGTGTTTGCTTGATGTTGAAGCCACATTTTAGCTGATCTGGAGTTGTATGCTTTGTGTGTAAGTTTCCAAGTTGGGTCAAGTCTGGGATCAACTGATATTCTGTAACACTTTAAACACATTTTTTATTTAATTTAACTGTTGGTCGTTTGTTTTATTTAATAGGCATGCATTGAATTCCAAATATCGAAGGCGATGATTTGGTTTTAGGTCTTGTATATCTCAGACATAATTAAGTTGTGTTCAGTGATTTCCACATTTCTAACATTACATAGGTTTTGGTGGTATTTGTTTAGCATCTTTTGGTTCGATTAATCCAGTCCTGCGGGTCTGTTGAGACCGACACAGACTAAATTAACTAAATGTAAAAGTCTACTGTTTATTGAGAGTATTTACTGATAACTCTTCGGAAACGAGAGAACAAGCAGCTTGTGGAAATCCCTGAACACAACTTCATGTGCATTTGCAAAAGGTAACCCGGAAGATTATCCGTTTAAACATAACTTATCTATGCAGATTGTCTCAGTTAAGCAAATAAAGGTCACATAAAATGGAAGTACAGCAATGGTGAGACCAGCTGACAGCTAAAATGATTACGAGAGACTTCGGAATTTTGAGGTCAGGTGTTGAGGTAGAATAAAAATAGTGTCTGTTCGGCAAAAAAAAAAATAACCACGATGACATACATTTCACACCTTGCCTTCCTGTCTAGTTTTGAGAGCATGAATAATTAATGAGGATGAAGAGATTGATCATGCATTATTGATGCCGATGCCTCTTCTGCTCCGCTTGCAGTGGCACCCGAAGATCCTCTTCCTCCTTAGGTAAATTCTCATCCTGTGCCAACAGCCAATCAGCTTTTTGCAGGTTGCCAAAACGTATTCTTAAAACAAACATTCTCAGGCGTGAACGGCGATGAAACATGAGCCTGCGGAGAAATATCTTGTGGATTTTCCTGCATGTGTGTGTGTGCTTTAACAGCAGCATGTGTACTCTGCTCCGGTTTCAAGGGACTACATGGAAAAATATGATTTTGCTTTATTAAAAGTGAAGTGTGTTTTTGGAACAGTGTTTCATCTATGGTATTAGTTAGTGTGTTTTGTCCAAAACTATAATAATGCACACTTCACTGTATATAATATGCATCAAGTGTATATATATGTGTGTTATGAGGAACATACTTCTGGTTTTGTGTTGATGAAGGGCTACTTGAACCATACTGATGTTTTTTGTGTGGCACCATTAAAGTATGTAGATCAGTAGTTACATATTATAAAGATAAATGAAGTTTTCAGGGATTGCGATGACAAACTTGTGCCTTAATAATAATAATCCTTAATAATCGTTAATAATCCATCTGAGCACACACAGACCTCTCTAGTTCTTTATTTGTCTCATATGTAAGCACTACACATTGAACCAGAGCCTCTTACCCTGTTCAGCTTCCAGCCGCAGCGCTTGTTCCCCGAGTCCCACCGTCTCTCCGTATAAGAGGCAATGAAACATTAATCAGCAAATTGTGCATTACCTTTCTAATTAACATTCAAGAGAGTTTAACTTTGTAATGTTTCATTAGTTTATATGCAAATAATTTTGAGCGATTGCCTCATTTGGTTCGCGAGCGCAGTGATGTATTGGCCCGGCGGAGGGAATTGGATGGAGAGAGAGGCATGTATGAGTGTGTGTATGTGCGTGTCGGTGAGCGTGGCTGTATGCAGTGATAAATGGTCACATGCATCCCACCCGTCCCATACCGCCATTTTAGATGAATTTTACTCCAACCCCTTAAATGCAGAAAAAGCATGTTGACCTCGGCCCTGTTTGCAGCACGCTCGGTTCCCGTCACGCTACATCAGCCTGAAATATACCTGCGTCTTGATCGCTTCCCGGATGCCCACGTGTGTGTGTGTGTGTGTCGAGGTCTTTAAATTTGTTTTTGTTTATGAAGCCGTATTTATGAGTAACGGATCGCAGGCCCTGGGCACATCTCTGCGGCCGCGTCCATCTGTGTGTTAGCGTTTGTGTTTGTGTTAGCTTTTGCACTGTGAGTAATGTTTACTAAGCTGAGTGGGCAGCAGATTGCAAAAATGCATCATTAGAATGTGTTATTACTGGGTGGTAGCTGCATGTGGTGTCTCGGGCACCCTGCGTACCCTCTTGATTACTGAATCATCAGTCCTCTTTATAACACTTCTACACAAACAGTTTTATAAAATCTACAAAAATCTCATAATGACATCCCACACGGAGACAATCCCAAATAGGGTTCTTTTGATTGCGTTTTAGCCTTCACCTTTAAGCTAACTTTGTGCTAACTCTCTTCTAGTGTTATTGTGCTGTGCTGCGTTCAAAATAACGCCGTTTTTAAGCATTAGGAGAAAACATCCATCTAGGTCAGGCCGAGGACTGTTTTTCATTCATAATTCAGTCCGTCACAAGAAAGTAATGTGACTGGATGTGACGCGTGTCAAGATCTGGTCGCCATGACGGCTCAGACGAGAAACATCACCTCTTTTCAGCAGCTCTTAAAACGAGTTAGCGTGTTAAAAGAACTTAACCTGGTCAACAGTGAAGTTCAGTCCATCGTTTAATGAAGGCTTTTCTCGCTCTTAAAATGCTGTTTTGTGCGGTTGAGTATTCACACATGAGTGTGAGAAAGGCAACCTTCTTCTTTTAGATTACTTAGAAGTGATACAGGAAAGGTCTCTAATGAAGTGGAGGAGAAATTTGACTTAAGCTTTAAAAATCCCTCCCTGGACTGCTTAATTAATAGAAGATAATTGCACTTCGGTCCGTTACAGTTTTCATGCCCTTTGCAAAATCTGTAAGATAGTTTCTAAAAGACATCATGTGCATTTTGTATTGTCCTTATTAAGTAATTGTACATAACAGATGTTTACATACAGTAAATTCCACAGAAAACAAACCAGGGACTCATTATGTTTATTGAGTCTACAGTGAATCTGCCCACAGTCTCTGGAAGTCTGCCTCCAGGTCCTGCATAAGTTCTTTGGTTTCCCAGCATGCTCTGCACATTTGAGTTCTCCCCCACAGTGTCTCAGTGGTGCCCACATTCACTATTGCCACTTAGTACAGTTGAGACTCATGCATAACTTACTGATGGCTGCAAACAGTCGTTGATGCTTACGGAGGCAACGCACGATTTCAGAAACTGTGTATATAAATGTTTTAAAAGGATAATTTGTGTAATAACCTCAAAACATAAAGTATTGAAGTACATCACTTGATAATATTCAGGACTTTTGAAGGTTCTTTTTCATGTTACTGAACCCAGTGTTGTGAAGAGCAGCTCGCCATTACCTAATTCAGATACCCATAATGCTCCACGCCTGCCTCTGCCTTTGATCTATATCCTGGCCGTGTCCTGAGGCCTGACACAATTTCAGTATCATTAAATGACAACTGCCAATATGTCTACGCCACATGATCCATGTGACGGCTCTGAAAGTCAAGTGCCTCTCCATCAGGCGCTTAGCAAATGAGTTGCCACTGGCCCGTGACAGTTGTCCGATATGCAAAATTAATGCAATTATTTATTTACTTTTCAGCGATCACCAGCCTGCCCCCTCGATGCGCTGGCACGGAACCAAGGCGGCCATTTCTCGGACTATTCATTTATCAGTCCTATTAGAGTAGTGCAATTTTGTGCTTTTGACTTCTCGAGGTGAACCGCCTCGCAGTTTTTGACTTTTAATACGTATAAGTGCTTTTAGAGTATCTGAAACCCCTTTTCTCAGGTGAAAGTTTTCCTAATTGCGTCAGGGAAAAGTCTCAGCTGGCGTTTTAATTCATTTAATGACCATATATCTCTTGATTAGCGTGTGAGAAGGGCAGTGATAACTTTGCGGTATAATGAGATTACAGCGTGTTGCTGATATTGCAGCCGTGGTTACATAGGATTTCGCCTCCCGCTCGACAGACGATGGCCCGTAACTGTTTGGTAAGAGGTTGTCTCAGGACATCTCTTATTCAAATGAGAGGAAAACAGCGTGAACACTGCGGGGCCTTTTCCCGTTTTATCTTTCATAATGAAATTCTTATTAAGCAGCTGGCTTTCTCAGGACCTCACGAAGCTTGATTAGTTGTTTCGTTTCTTATTTAAAACGTTCAGACAGTGTTGTTTTAATTACACTGCAGATGTTGGAAGGCGCACAGGCATCTTCACCAGTCTCTGAGGAAAGGGGTGGACTTTTTGTTTTTTTGTTTTAGTTTTTTTCCCTTTTCGGTGTCTTTTTACTCGTGTGCATTTCGCGAAGGAGTTAGAGAGCTAGAGAAAACAGGTGCTCCTGGATCTTTTTTAAATGTCAGATTAAGGCTTTTAAGAAATGCAGTAATCAGATAATTAGGGGTTTGTTTTAAATCTTTATCTCTCACTGCAGTAGCTCCATTGAGACGCGGAGGAGATGTGGGTGGTCAGCCGTGTTTATCACATTTACATAAGATGACTGAGATGTCTCCGATGCAGCTCAGGGAACTGCCGCGGGCGCTACACTCAGGGATCAGCGATTGATCTGTGGAAGATCGGTAATTAAGGGCTTCTGTGTAATTAAAAGCTCTGGACCCAGCACAAAAGCAGGGGTCAAGAGGCCTCATGAGAAGCCTTGATAGACGAGATCTACACCAAAGCAGAGATTGACTGGCGCATGGAGGGATAACAAATCACACGCAGACATTATACTCTTAAAAGTAAAGGTTCTTAAAAGGTTCTTCATAGGAGTGCCTTGGAAGAGCCTTTTGTGACCCATGCTGGCCAAATGAGTGGGAATGAGCACAGGCTAATTATAAGCTACAGGCAAAACAAGTGAAAAATGTCTGTTTCAGTCGTCTTTGAGGTTTTTACAACGATTCGTTTATTAAGCCCTCGCCTGGCAATCACAGTGATCCAAATAGCAGTTAAACATCTAAAATGAGCTTTAATTATATGATTTCTGAGAGGTGAACCTTCCTAAATCTTTCCTTCATTTTAATAATCCACAAACCGACAGTTTTTCATCATTTTATGTTATTTTTAATGGAGAACGTGAAAATAACGAGAACATTTGCTCACTGTGACCCATTTTGCCAGCATGGGTCACCTTTTGGTTTCCCCAAGGAACCATTCAGCCAAAGTTTCTTAAAAGAATGGTTTCTTTTTTACTCTTTTATAGTCTAAAGAACTTTTATCCAAAACAAAGAACCTTTTGTGAAACAGAAAGGTTCTGGGGACGCTCTTTATGGAGGTTCTTTATGGAACCGTACAGCGAAAATGGTTCTTTTATGGCATAGTGACGCACCTCTTTTAAGAATATACATGCCCATTCCAGTAGTTTGCTGATCGCGTGTGTTAGACACCAAACGAGACCCTTTCCTGAAATCCCCTAATGAGGATAAAAACTACACAGCATGCAAACATATTAGGTTAAATGACCAGTTTTATGGTAAATACTGTATATGCCTTACATCTCCATTGCATCATTCAGCCTCTTGGATTCAGTTTTTTACTGAGCTTGTTGCAGTGCATTCTGGGATCAAAATGGTTACAAAAAAACAAAGTATCTTAGGAGGCAGCATACTTGAGTTGTCGCCTTAACAGGCTTCACATTAGGAGTCCTTTTGATGCATTGACATGATGCCTCCATAGGTGTCTATAGAACATCGCTTACACCGGGATGCTGTAGTTCGCCCGAAAAAGAGAAAGAGGACAGAATTATCAAGCAACTCAGAAGGGATACTGCAATTTACCAATCGCTAATTTACCATAATGCAACACTTCATTGCATTCACTAATTAAAATTACACCAAAATTTTATAATAAAGATATCTCACACAGAGGCTTTTCAAACTCTTAATCCATGATTAAGAAAATTAAAGTGTGTTTAATTTGATTAAGGGGGAACATAAACAGTAGCCATCTGTTAGACTCTCTCCAGAGATTTGGTGGCACATGAGGGAAAAGGATTTTGCCCTCAGGATGATGTCTGCAGGGACTGTGTCGTTTAATGGCCCTTCAGAAAAATGGAAACTATTAAGCACGTCTCAGGAATCGCACAGTTATTACTTCTGCTCTCGCCAGGTTGTCTAGTATAGAAACACACGCCTGTATTCGTTTCTGTACAGCCTTTTTTGGGTTGTGAAGTTTATTCGTTTTCTGTTAACGTTCTTTTTAAATTCGAATTTCACACTTATAGATGTAGCGTTTTTTAATAATGTTTTAATAACGTTTCAAAGCATATAATGAAAAGAAAAACCATTATGAAATATATTTAACAGAACATGCAAGGTATTACTGCACTGCTGTTGTTCATTATAAGATGTACAGTATATTAGTAAATGTAATTACTGATAGTAAGATTGTAAAGTTGACTGGACTGATCACTACAACACGTATGGAATGTGCATCAGAAATGCCTATTAAACCAGTATGTACTTTTGAGACTGTGTGACATTTAGTCAATTAACCTGGGTGATAAAACCACTGTAGAAAAAAGCAAATGTTGAATCTTGTTGCACCTGCGATTTCTTTACTAATTTGTATATTTACATATTAATGATTCATTTATTGTAATTAGAAGACGTGTCTTTCTAAGATGGTGATTATTGGTTCAGAAGGTCATGTGATCTCAGCATGCCAGCCATCATAAGGTTTACTTTATATAGAATAAATATATACAACTTTGTAGCCCACTGCCATAACTGACGCTTTTATGCTGTCAAAGCTAAAGATGTTTACTCAGTGTGGAAATAAAATGCACCTTTAATGTTGTTGTTTTCAAATGATTACGGTTCAATTATAGGAGAATGAGATAATGACCAGTCTATTAGTTAGCTGTAATGTGTCCAACACATCTAATTGTAATCAATTCTGCAATTGTTTTCAAGACCTGTTTGCATAATGCAGTCATGCCTGTCCTATGTTAGCAGGGCTGCCCTTATTTGTTTATTCAATCAGCTTTGAATGCCACCTAGTTTGAGTGCAATTATTTCTGCATAGCAAACCGTAAATTCACTCAGGTTTAGCCAACAGAGTGTTTTGAGGAGAGATGACAGATGTCAAACAGTCAATCTCTCTTTCAAGTGCCCTCATTTCCCAGTCAGCCCACACCACGACAGCTGATTTATTTACAGAAGCGCTGTGCCTTTAAGAGTTTGCTGTTTACGCGCGCTGCATGACGCCGCATCTTGAGTTATTTTGAGCTGTGTTCTCTCATCTTTATCTTAATACCATAACCATATGAGATTGATTTTTATCAAAGACAGGTCCATCAATTATTCTCTGTCATTACCTCAGATGAAAGGCGGTTTTTCATGTCGGCCAGCTCGGTGTTCTGTGGGGAGCGTAGTTTACTTTGTTTTAGCTTGTTTGCTTCATTCAGAAGAACCGGCTGAGCTCTGAAGGTTCGGTTTGAATGAATCCATCAGGACTTGTGGATCGGTGACTTTGAGAACAGAGGTTTTTAAAAGAATATCACTTTTGGATTGTGACGTGAGGTTTTCATGTGATTGATAGAAATGTGTTTTCCATGTGACAGCTGTTGGCTGTCGAGGTGGCCGGTGATGTCTGGTCTCTCCTTTCTGCGATATGTGTCAGTAATGATGCATTCGATCAAGGGTCACCTTCACCAGAGTAACTCTGCAAAATGCCCGCAGATTAGACATAAGGACCTCCGCTGCACCAATAGAGGTGTCACAACAAATAGTCGGAACCGAAAGCTTCATTCAAAGAGATTACCATTGTTTTGTCTCTGCGTTCATTTCATTTCCTCTGTTTCTCGAGAATGGCTGTTCCGTCGCCGTGCGTAGATGGAGAGCAATCAGGGGGCAATTTGAGCAGTGAGGAGCTCAGGAGAAGCCGAAATGGCAGCTTTGTCTGAAGGGTTTGTGGGTAATGGTGGTTAACTGGTTGTGAGGTGATTTGCGCAGAGTGGCTGATTTGGGAGCCTGGTGCTGGTCGTCGTCTGGGCTGTCAGTGTGATGGTTAGTGGTGTCAGAGTTAATGTGAGGCCGTCCAAGCGGAGCGGGTAACGCCGGTCTCCCTACAGACTTGTGTCTGTCACAGCTGGGGAACGTCCTGTCAGCCCATCAAATCTGTCCCGGCCTGATAAACACAGACCAACAGCTCAGCCATTTACGGCCACGCAGCCTGCCCACCCGAAATTGAATAGATGCGCTTGTTTATTTATTTATGCAGGAATAATGCCGCTTTTATTAAAAGAGTCGAATTAATGCATGACCTTTAGTTTAGGGTAATAAATCAATCACTTCCAGGTAAAAAGGCTGTCTTTGTCTTTTTGTTTTGATCCTGGGAAATCTTTAATGTTTTTTGAGTAATCACAGTTTTATTCTGTCCCTAATTTATCTGACAGGTTTGTTCTAGAGCATCTGATTAGTTATTCAGTGTTCTTAAATTAAAATAATTCTTCAGGGCAAGTGAAGATGTATGCTTAGATCATCATTTCTAAGTCATCACTTTATCCAAACTACTACAGAAATAAGACCGCCACATGAATATAAACAATTCTAGAGGCAAACTAGAGGCAAAGATTATCTCGTGAGGCAAACAATTCAATTCAGTAGTTGTTGAAATAGCATATTTTTTACAATTGATGGTTGGTGGGAGCAAAAATTAGGTTTTGCTTTGTGTGAAGTGTATTACTATCAAAACAACTGGTTTACAAACAGCTGTATTAGATGTGTGATTACCTTTATATTTACAATTTACATTTTTTATGTTTAAGAATTTATGTGTAAAATTTAGTCACTTGCTGTGTATCTTGTCAAATTGCATTAAAATGATTTTTGTCTCTCAACTTGTTACCACGTCAACAACCAGCATTAATGAGCCGAAGATACTGAAGCAACACCTTATTATAGCCATTTCTTGTTTAATATTGCAGAAATCCATTCCATTATTTCAGACCTTAAGAAATGGTGAATTAATCAATATGTGAAAATGCATTTGAAAGTTCAGTACAATTAAATGTACTCTGAGGAATTTTCAAGCAACCCTTTGCACTTTGATAAATGTTCCCGTTCATTTCCTTTGTATTTATCTCCCAGAATGCCTTCCTCTTTTCCTCTCTGCAGAGAGATGAATTAATGCAAAACTAAACCGTACTTGTGCATGTGAAATGTTCGTATACATTATATATGATTCCAGTGTTGCTGGTAATTCATATTTCCCAGCAATTCGTCGCCTTTCAGTATTTCTCAAGCTCTCATAATATGCTTAATTTTTACCTAATGAAATGTTTATGGATGAGCTCAGCAATGCAGGGAACTACCGCATGTTACTAAACAATATCAAAGCTTCTGGAGTCATACAAAGTTCATACTGTACCTTTCAAAAAGTCATTTTTTTAGGGTCTTATGTCTAAAGTTGAAAGTATCTTAAGTTCAGACATCTTATGTTGTAAGTGTCTGATTATCAGGTATTATTATTAGTATTAGATATTATTAATTCTTTCTCTAGCAGTTGCTAACTGAGCTCTAACGAGCATAAACAATAAATATCAAAGATTTATTTAACGACAAATCCATAAATGCAATTAATAGCAGATAATTCATTCAACGTTTTAAATTTAGTCTCAAAAGGGCTCGACCTGCGTTCGCAGGCTGTCCGTCACGCCCCATAAAGAGAAATGTGGTACTGCCTCTCTCCATCATCCTGGAGAACAAGCTGTGCCTCATAGCACTGAAATATGATCTCACTGAGTGTGTCAGATGCTCAGGTGGCTGGGCTTTTGCTGTTTTGTGCAGTGACCTCACATTTATCATTGCCATAGCTGTGCTATTACGGCCCTGAATAACGCTGACCGTGCCTCTTTTGTCTATTAGCTAAAGTGTTGTGGCTGCCGAGGAGCTGGAGGGGGTCTTAAAGTGTGTACTAAGTGCAGGATGCACTCATGCCTCACTGAAGTGCTCCCCAATGCAGACTCGTCCAACAAGCTGCGTTCTGTTTTTACCGCCGTCTCTCAGCTGTCCTACAGGAAAGCTTCGCGGCACAGATGTGCGATTTCTTTTTGCCTCGTTCTACCTCAGTGTAAAGTGACAGTTGTTTCCCGCTCGACGTTGCCCTGTTGGTACACTTAGGTTGTGAGCTTTGAATTTAGAGCCGTTTGGGAGCTTAGCGTATCATCGTTAAATGCGTCCTCAAGGACGCGCCGTGCTTTTCAGCAAACTTTTAATTACAGTTCCTTTTTCGACTTGGATTTTAAGGAAAATAAGTACGTGAAAAGCTCCACTTTCAGTTGACATTTTTATTTTTTTTGGTACGTTTCGCATTTGCACTCGCTTAATGAAAGCTGCAAGGACAGCGAGGCCATTACTGTGTCCCACACTGAGTGCTCCTGAGCAAGGTGTTTTCTTTGTGTGAAATTGCCCAAGATTTCCATAATCTTTGAGCGGTGAAGTGACTTGTAAAATGAGGATTGATGTGTCCATTTGTATCGAGGCGGTCTGGTCTGGTGGAGAGGTGCGTCTACCTCCCCCGCCTTTAATACCATATCACACAATGCTTCAGTGTGATTCAGTCAGATTTTAGAATTGCACAAATCGCACGCTCGACTCAACTCGTGAAAACTTTTCTTCGTAAACTTCGCGTTTCAAGGTAACAACCGTCAAGGTTACATCCGCGAGGGCCTCCGTTAGAGTTTAACATAAACACCAGAAAATTCATGCCGGCAGATTATTATTTATGTCACAGATCGTTGTTGTCAGATGCTGTTTGCGAGTGCCGCGCTCTGCTGTTTGTTCAGGTGCGCATGAGTTGTTGCGTGAGTCATAAACACAGAATTGGGGAGGGACAGACAGAAACAGGTGCTGGAGAAAAAGCAGCCCGACAGTATGAAATGCTGTGGACCACCTTGTGAGACTCCATTTATCTTCTGGTGTGACTGGAAATAGAGACATTTGTTATGTAGAACACTGGAATTAAACATGAGAGTGAAATGAAAGAGCAGTATAATTTTAGAAGGTATCTTTCAACCTGTAATTTTAGCCACCTTCAAAGACCTCTCCATCTTCCCCCTGCGCAGTCTGCCTCTCCAGACAGTTTTAGAGCTCTGTCCTCAGTTTGATTTGGCGGCATTGTAATTCATACAAATTTAGAGAGCTTGTTTGTAATATTGTGCATGGGCGTCCATAATATTGTAATGTAGATTATACACACCTTTTTGTTAATATCCTACTATTTTAAAGAGAAAAGTATATTACTATTAAAACAACTGGTTGCATTAAGGTGTGTGATTACCTTTGGTAAAGTTGTTTGGGGTTTACCTCAAGTTACCACCTAAAAGATTCTTAAATAACAGAATAAAAAAGTTTTTTTTTAAACTAGTTAAAACAAAGTCTTGGGCTCTAGTCTTGGGACTAAATGAACAGTTTTTGTTTGAATATATCCAGACAGATTATTCAGTCACAGTTTTTGCAACATTATTCGTAACATGTAAATACCATATGGGGCATTTAGAGGTCTCATTTATAATTTACAATTTTTTTTTGTGTGTAAGAACAACTGTGTGTTTCATGTTTCTGCGAAAATTTAAATATCCACATCGTCACTTGCTGTGTATCTTGTCAAATTGCATTAAAATGATTTTTGTCTCTCAACTTGTTACCACGTCAACAACCGGCATTAATGAGCCGGAGATGTGACTGTGTGATGACAGCATGATGAGAGGAAAAGAAATTTGAATCCGGGCCAAAAGGAAAAAAATAATCGGGGCTACAGCTCCCAAAGCCCAGAGCTCTTATCAGCACAACCCTGATAAAGATGTGCGTTTACAAAACTGGTTTGGTGCAAATTGTTTATATCACTTTGTATTAAACCACATATAATGAGACCATTTTAGCACACAAAACAGTGGGTGGGGTGGAAATGAATATCGAGTCAGAATAAGCTATGTGAACCGTACTCTGGGGTTTACAGTATGTCAAACCGACAGCCGGGCTGGTGAATGATTTGAATCGGGTCTTTACCATTGCCCTTGTCCTCACCTGTGACCTGGGCAGCCCGATTGTGAGGAGGCGGGGGCTCGGACCAGCGCCCCCAACTCGCACATTCATTCATTATCTCATTATTACACAGCTGTCAAGATTAAAAGGAGCTTGTAGGAGGGAATTTGTGAGCCCGGGTTCAGAGACGGAATAGACAATCGCTGCGGCCTCGCGTGATGTTTACTTTATCGGCTGTGCGCAGGTGGTCTGTATTCCTGCCTCTGGATGGGCCCAGAGAGCAGATAAGGCTGGTAATAATGGCAGGTAGAAATAACATGGCCACAGAGGGAGAACCCCCCCCCCCAAACACACACCACCCTGTCATGGTATCCTTCCACACCATTGTTCTAGATCATACATTATGTGTTTGCTTTCCACCCTTACGGATATTGTTTGTTTACAGGCTCTCTGTGGGATGGGAATAAGGTAAATATCTCGCATTACTCACCGCGTCTTATTACACAGAGAAGAACAGTAAATACAGCGGCGTCAGGGGGGCTTCGGAATAGAAATCAGAATGTCTTTATAAACAGAGAATAATATTAAGAATATCTTATTGCTTTCGCTCGTCACCCAACGCTGCATCATGCACGCAATATAATTGAAACTATTTTTAAAGTCTGATAAAAAAAAGTCGGGTGTTCGTTGCAATCTGCACTTCACCTGTAGTCGCAATATTGAGTTTCGCTGAAAGGTTAAACGGTGACGAGATTAACAAGGAATTTCGGTCTTTGATTGTAGAAAACAGTTACGCGCTATTTATGCCTGTGACCTGCATCTTCACCGCAATCTATCATGGGTAATAGTTTATATTGGCAAATGCATAAGTTGCTGACGCGCAGGGAAAACAGCTTCATGTCGCATGCCAAGCTAATTGCAATGTCTAATAAAACGGCCTTTGTAAGTCACATTGACAAAAGCATGCTTCATCGTTTTATTGCAATATCTGTAAATTTGCCCTGTCCTCTCTGATGTTCGGAGGACTGGAGGCATCAAGGTGATCTCGGGTATGTGGGGATGCTGCCAGCAGAGAGATGTTGCCAGGTGTTTGCCAATTCCTCCTGCAGGCAAACAGGCAATGAGCTGTAGCCTCAGTCCAGGGATTTGGGTTCAACAAGCAAGTTTTCTAAACATTCCCTCACCTGCTATTGGTCAGACAATAGATAGTCTTTCCCCAAACTTAGTCAGTGCTGCTATGTTGGGTTGGTTGGTTGGTACACACGCCTTAATATACGTACAATGTCTGTTTTTTTTCGTGGAATGAATGGCTTACAGTTAAAGTCTGCGTAAACCGGAAGTTGCTTCAGTCTTTAGTGTTCTGAGGTAATTCAAAGTGAAACAGAACAATTGGCCGTGGCTTGTTTTTCCCACTGAGAATAAATTGGCTGTAGAAAATTTGTCGCAGCAGTCTGCCACTGGTGTAGAGGGGTTAACTGCTCTGGCTCCGCCCAATCCATCAGACTGACATCATCAAAGAAGGTGTGGCATTCCAGAGGGGAAGTACATTTTCAGATTTTGGTTAAAGATTGTGAGGGTACATGAATAAAAGAATATGATGTGCGCAGCTAAATCATTTATAAGAAACACTGTAATGTTCCATAGAAAATAAGAATATATTTTGATTTCAAGGTGACTTTAAATGCTGTTCAGTTTATTGAAACAAATTATTACTTTTTAATCACATAAAGAAACTATAATAATGGCAAATACACTGATGTACATCATATTAAGTAATCAGATAATGTCTTTTTTTTATTCGAAATTAGTTTTTTCTAATAATGCAAAATGAGTGGGCGTACTTCATGCATACGCTACAAATCAAATTAGATGTCACAATGTGTAATTTATAAAGACACCTACACAACAAAATTAGCCAAAAGAATTGGCAGTTTGATTAAAGTTATACCATATATATCATTGTGTTACACATTTAAAAATAGGTACAAATGATTCAAGATGGATTAGGCTATATGCATACTGTTTTAAAGGTTAAAGATTAATTCAGTTACATATATGTCACCAGGGCTGGCAAAATGAGTTGAAATATTCATTAGCTAATTACAAACTACAGGAAAAACATTTGAAAAATGTAAATTGTGGTCTAATTTAAGATTTCCTAGTCCTCGTCTAGTGATCCCAATGCTCCAAACAGCAGTTACAAATCTAAAATGATCTTTATTTGTATGTTTTCTGATGGTGAACAATCCTAAATCTT
>JAZGTJ010010617.1:0-17892 GCA_036877575.1 Botia almorhae
GTTATAGCATTTAAGTAACTGTGCATGACATACCTGTAGCAAATTTTGAATCATATCCCTGTAATAGCTTGTATCTATGCAGACAGTCTGCAGTCACAGCTGAATACACATGACCAATATGGGGAGAAGCATTGACATAGAAGATGGGAGTCGTGATATAAAATGGTTTAGATCTCTGTGATTGATCCGTGCCAAAGCGCCGCAAACCCGGGCAATGGTACATACAGGTCGAGGGCACTGAGGGATAGACATGTGTTGATCCTCCAGGGAAGACGTGTTTGAATAACCTTCGTATTATTGTTGTGTTATTAATGAAGGTACAGTACGGAGACCTCATCATTAGACAGCGGCGCTGAGACGTGTGTGAGATCACATCCGGGTCATGTACTAACGAAAGCTTATATACAACTGCCTGACAAACGACAAAGAGATTAAAATGAGAACTTGATTAAAAAATATCCACAAATGGAAATGGACTATAGTTAAAAAAATCTAATTTTACTAATTTTATTTTAATTTTAAAATGGAGGTCAAAAAGGTCACTGTTTGTAGCGAAAATTAAGGCAAAAACTGTAAATTATCGCAACACCTTAGAATTATTTATAAAGCATAAATTCTATATTAACTAATTGTAGAGATTCAAATTTTATCCTGTTTTCTTTTTTATATTATCGTATTTATTTTTCCTAGTACTTGATTTGACGGGTTCGGTCTTGCTTGAACCGGAAGTGATTTGTCCATCTCATGACACCGGCGTTTATCATCCGCAGCTTCTTTCTTCCGTGCAGTAACAGCGGAGTAATGAATTAAAACTGTCTTGTTTACTCTCCACGTTTTACGGATTGTCTGTTTAGTCCATATTTGAGTTCGGATTTGCTGTTTTGATAGATCTTATAGCTTTTAAAGATGTCAGTGGTGGGCTTCGATCTGGGTTTTCTGAATTGCTATGTAGCAGTAGCACGAGCTGGAGGAATCGAGACGGTCGCGAATGAATACAGCGACCGATGCACACCGTGAGTCTCACGATTACCATCCCGTTATACCGCACAATGCAAGCACACCGGACGTGTGACACCGTTATTGTTTCGGGTTTTATAAACGGTCGGCATGTGTTAGCTGGGTCTCTTGTGACGGACGAGGGCTTAACATAGACAGGAACTCCCAATCTAGTGAGCTGTTTAATTAGAGAATAATTTTAATGCATACTCAGGAATGTTGTCTAAGTAGACAAGTCACAATATTTTTAAAGGTGCGGCGGTTCTGTGGAACTGTGACGCAATCAGACGCATGCTGTGCTATGTACCGTAGTGCTGTTTTAATAATTAGCATATTATGTACCATTAAGAATACCATTCCTTTTATATTCTTACAATCTAAAAACCATTATGTTAAATTCAGATTTAAAAGATAGCTTTTTATTTTCATGTATTTGTAATTAAGTTTATTTTGAAACAGTATTGTGTCTGGCCTTTCTCCTTACAAACGTACAATTGCGATTCTAATTTTAGAGCATGTGTCTCTTTTGGACCACGAAATCGATCTATTGGTGCTGCAGCAAAAAGCCAGGTATGTGATGTGTTCTTGAAAATATGCAAGATTTCTGTATTATTTCTGTATTTTTAACAGTGCATGACGATTTCATTTATTGATGGTCTCAAATACAGATGGTCACCAACTGTAATAATACCGTCCAAGGATTCAAACGTTTCCATGGTCGGGCCTTCTCAGATCCGTTTGTGCAGAACATGAAGTCCAAGCTTGTTTATGATCTGTCACAGATGCCCACCGGAACAACAGGCATCAAGGTAAATAGCTGAAAATAAAAGTACACGATCAGATGAGACTTTTAAAGAGATCTGAGATTTAATGGTGCAAACACAAAGGTCACAGATCAAACTGTGCCAGCATTGTTGAGTCTAGCTTTTAACAAATGTGGAAGGAATGATGACGCTGGTTTTGTTTGTTCCGTGATGTCTTGCAGGTGATGTACATGGAGGAGACGAAGGTGTTCAGCATTGAGCAGATCACAGCGATGCTCCTCACCAAACTGAAGGAGACGGCGGAGAGCGCCCTGAAGAAACCCGTGGCTGACTGTGTCATCTCTGTGAGTTTCTAAACACACACATCTCCTCTGGAATCAAGGTGCACTAGATATCACGTCAGAATGTTACACGCTTCCTTATTTGTAAGGCGCTTTATATAACAGCTTCTGCTGAGTGAATAAACGTAAATCCATAACTTAAACTGGTTTAACTCAGATCAGTGGTTTGAAACCCGTGGGTCACTTCTCATTTGATGACATTTTCACATTTATGCATTTGGCCGACGCTTTGATCAGTATGTGTGTTCCCTGAGATTAGAACCCACAACCTTTTGCATTAGCAGTGCAAAAGGTTGTGGGTTCTAATCTCAGGGAACACACATACTGATCATTCTAATCTCAATTTAACTAGTTGAGCTACAGGAACATTTGAGCTACAGGAACATTTGCGAATACAGGCATTAACTCCTGTAGGCTAACATCAAACATCACTCACATGATATTCGCTGTACTCCTAATCAACTAGTTTCTGAAAAAGGCGTTCAGGAATAGTTATTGGTTGTAGCAGAGCTAGACTTCAGTTGTCAGATGTAAATTCATGTTGGGCTTCATGTCTCCTCTGATATTAGCTTCTAACGTGACTGCTGTGTGAATGTCACAGGTCCCATGTTTCTTCACGGATGCTGAGAGAAGATCAGTCATAGATGCAGCTCAGATCGCTGGACTCAACTGCCTGAGACTCATGAATGAAACCACTGCAGGTGAGCTGCATGAAATTTACCAATGCAGCGGTGTCTCCTCTGAACGTTCCACGCTGACACAATACTTTTCCATGCAGTGGCTTTGGCGTATGGGATTTACAAACAGGATCTTCCAGCCCCTGAGGAGAAGCCGAGGACTGTTGTGTTTGTGGATCTTGGCCATTCGGGCTACCAGGTGTCAGTCTGTGCCTTTAATAAAGGCAAACTGAAGGTGTGTACTGAACATTTGTACCCAAAAATGTGCTCATAGCATTTTTATTTTGTCACATTGTCTACAGAGGGAATTGTTCACAAAAGTCGACTAGTTATCTACATCATGCAGGAAAAGACATGTCAAGGTGTACTGCCACCGAAATACTTGGGTTAAAAACATACATAGTATCTTGTCATGAATAAAATATATCTGCACCACTAAGGGTAGCATTACTACCACAGCTGGACTAACCCACAAACCAACCCAGACTCTAAACCTAACTGTAAAATGAGACACTGTCTCTCTCCTGAGATGTAGGTCAGTATACATCCAGCAACTGACTTGACAGTTAGTAAGGTTGACTAGTTTTTAATTTGACTTTACCATTAATAAGGTTGACAGTAAAGTTAAAAGTTGGTAGTTTTTAATAGTATGACTAATCACATTCATTTTTAAGATGACAAAGTGTGTAAGATAACTTCCATCTTGTGGTGTTCTGTCAAGCTTACCTACAACACAAGACTGCATCCTCTGTAAATGTTCTCTGGGGAACTTGTCTGTTTGGGTCGGTTAAAACAGCCCAAGACCAGTTATGTTTTTTTTATGTAAATTGTGCAGTTTTACACATCCTAGTCAACAGTGCATATTACATATATAATAAACACTTTAACAAATCCATGTGTTTGCTCGTACAGATTCTTGCCACAGCCTTCGACCCTGAGATCGCTGGTAAAGCCTTCGATGAGAGGCTGGTCGAGCACTTCTGTAAAGAGTTTGCAGTGAAGTACAAGCTGGATGTGAAGTCCAAGCCCAGAGCTTTGGTCCGACTGTACCAGGAGTGTGAAAAGCTGAAGAAACTGATGAGTGCAAACTCCTCCGATCTGCCTCTGAACATCGAGTGCTTTATGAACGACATTGATGTCTCAAGTAAACTCAACAGGTGGAGAGAGTCTCTCACTTCAGTCTGTTCTGATGCTGTATGACTTCAGTGATTGCTGATGAATTCAGGTCACGGTGAACCTCATACATCATTGTGTTTGTGACAGGGCTCAGTTTGAAGAGATGTGCGCTGATATTTTAGCAAGAGTTGAACTTCCACTGCGCAGTCTGATGGAACAAGCTCGTAAGTTACCACCTCTTCTGTCTAGGTTTGGAAATCAAGAAATATCAAAATACTGGAACTGATTGATTGATGACATTTTACTGACAATTTTGAAAATATATGTTTTAAAGTTAGTAACAAAGATTTCATATCAAAATTGATTTTAGAAAGGTTTTGAAACTTACTTTATATTAACAAATAGCCATAAAAGTGAAATAGCCACACACATACATTGCATCCAAAAGAATTTCTAAGTGCAATTAGTTGATTTTGGTTTTGTTTTGTTGATTAGTTTTGTTTGCTATATTAGTCTTATCCCTTTCTCATAGAAATCACTTACTATCTCTCTCTCTCTCATCCTTTATTGCAGATCTGAGAAAAGATGATATTCATGCTGTTGAAATAGTGGGCGGAGCTTCCAGAATGCCGGCCATCAAAGAGAGAATCAACAAATTCTTTGGGAAGGAGCCGAGCACCACACTGAACGCAGATGAGGCAGTGGCCAGAGGATGTGCTCTTCAGGTCAGCCAGCGTTCCGCTCACACTTCCTCTCCTCGCTCAGACTCGTGCCTGACCTTTATCTCAGAGCAGATGTGATCTTTCAAATGTTTTCCAATCATTGGCTCTGATTTTTACCTCCACAGTGTGCAATTCTCTCCCCTGCTTTTAAAGTCCGTGAGTTTTCCATAACAGACGTGATTCCTTTTCCGATCTCTGTGAAGTGGAGTTCTGCAGCTGAAGATGGAGTCAGGTACAGAACCTTGTGGCATGCAGAGCTGCTTAATGGTTTGGACTTCAGTACTTCTGTTTGATTGAAATAAATCTTTGTTGTTCTGTGTTTATATTCTAGTGACTGTGAGGTGTTCCCAAAGAACCACGCAGCTCCGTTCTCTAAAGTGCTAACTTTCTACCGCAGAGAGCCCTTCTCTTTGGAGGCTTATTATAACTGCCCCAAAGAGCTTCCGTATCCAGATCCCACAATAGGTGTGCAAACAGGCTTCTCAAATGAAGTTTTTACCTTTGAGGATGTAGTCTGTTCTGTGTGTGTAAGAGAGAAATATGGGAGAAAACAAAAAAAGAGCTTAATACACCCACCTTCATAGGAACAACTATTTATAATTGCAAAATAAAACAATTAAAAAATAGTTACATGGCTAGTAAAAAAAACAGTAATTCTCAATACTCAATCTGCAAGTTATAAATGTTGATGTTTCCATGCATAAATTCTGTATGTAAACATTTATTCAATTGTCCTGCATTCTTATACCAGGGCAGTACATTATCCAGAAGGTGGTGCCCCAGGCCACGGGTGAGAGTTCAAAGGTGAAGGTGAAGGTTCGAGTGAATATCCACGGCATCTTCAGCGTGTCTAGTGCTTCACTGGTGGAGCTGCAGAAGTCTGAGGAGGAAGAGGAGAACATGGAGACTGAGCAGAGCTCAGAGAAAGAAAACCAGGTGTGTGTGTGTGTGTGTGTGTTGTTTTTGAAATGCAGTTTTTCACCATTACATATAGCTGTGGCATCATAGGTTCATGGTTTCGGTTCTTTGTTTTGATTCATTGTCAGAGTAAAATGCAGGTTGATCAAGATGAACAGAAGACACCAGAAGACGAACAGGAGACTGGAGAGAAGAAAGCTGAAGCAGAGGAAATGGAGGTAAATGTGATCACTTACGCACACTTCTGAATGACCTACATGTTTGAATTGGAGAACATGATGACTTTAAACATGTGACTCTCCATATACTGTGATCAGACATCCACAGAGGAAAACAAACAGGAGAAGAAATCTGATCAGCCTCCACAAGCCAAGAAGCCCAAAGTGAAGACCAAGGTCTTGGATCTGCCCATTGAAAACAATCCGCAGTGGCAGTTAGCCAATGAGATGCTGAATCTGTTCGTGGAGAGCGAGGTGGGTCTTCTGTCCAGCTGAAATTTGGATGAAGCGTAAAACGTTTCCAACATTGTGATAAAGCTGCTGTGAAACTGGTTTTCCTCAGGGAAAAATGATCATGCAGGACAAGCTTGAGAAGGAGCGAAACGATGCCAAGAACAATGTAGAGGAGTACGTGTATGAAATGAGAGACAGACTGCACGGCCTGTTTGAGAAGTTCGTCGGCGAGAGTGTGAGAACCAGCACGACATGAAATCTACATGCATGCTCTCCAAAACACTCCAAAACATATCTATCATATTTATCTTTATGAAATTACTTTATAAATATTTATTCAGAGGCACGGCAAAATTTCAATGGCTAAAAATTGTAACTTTAAATTTAAACTTAAATTTAAAAAGTCATCTAGTAATCAAGACTGCTTAAAAAACTGTCTTGGATAAATACTGACTTTGAAATGCAGTTTAGTATATTTTACAGAATTTAGTCATATCACAGTGCATGACATGCAGTGAACACATCTGTGTTCTCTTACCGTCACAGGAAAGAGACACGCTCTCATTAAAACTGGAGGACACTGAGGTCTGGCTGTATGAGGACGGTGAGGATCAACCTAAACAAGTGTACATCGACAAACTCACTGAACTGAAGGTATGAAATGTCCTGAGATTTATGATGTAGGTTGATGTGAATGGGCTAAACTGCACCTGGGGGAAAGTGCCTTTGCTCGAGGGCACCTCGGTTGTTTCTTCCCGGCATTGGGAATTGAACCTGTGACCTTTGGGTTATAAGTCTGACTCTAACCACTAGGTCACAGCTTCTCCTATTTACTATAGGTGTAGCTATAACTGAACCAGTTACACAAGTATGATACTCTTTAGACCCGTTAATTTATTTTAAACATAATTTCAGAAACTCGGCCAACCCATTCAAGATAGATACACAGAATCTGAAGAGAGACCCAAGGCTTTCGAAGAACTGGGCAGACAGTTGCAGCAGTACATGAAGATTGTAGAGGCCTACAAGACCAAGGTGAGATGATATTATGTGTATATAAATAGCTGACGCTGATTTTCTTTACCCTTCAAACGGCTTCACATATTGAATGTGACATTTAAAGGAGGAGCAGTATGATCATTTGGATGAAGCAGAAGTTCAGAAGGTGGACAGGATGGTGAATGATGTCATGATCTGGATGAACAGTAAAATGAACCAGCAGAGTAAACAGAGTCTCGCCCTGGAGCCTGTGGTGAAGACATCAGAGATACAGGCCAAAACACGGGTCAGTCATTCATTACATTGCATCCAAGGCATTACTGTACTTCTGTATGAAAGCAGATCTTGGGTTCTATGGTTCTGTGGTACATATGTGGTGTAATGAATACGATTTGGACTGCTGGTGTTGAGTATTGCTCAAATCGAACCCATGTTTCACAGGAGCTGTTCTCTACCTGTAACCCGATTGTGACCAAACCCAAAGCCAAAGTGGACCTGCCAAAAGAAGAGAATCCACCAGAACCGAACGGACCGGTCAATGCACAGGAAAACGCAGAGGCTCAGTCCGGCAGCACAGAACCAGCTGCTGCAGGCGGTGCAGAAACCACAGAAGCCAAACCTGAAATGGACCTCGATTAAGTGCGCTGTGTAATGTTATGTTAACATAACGTTATGTTAATGTTAACTGTTATGTTTCCAGTGACCGCTAAATCCTTCATCATCATCATCCTCACGGCAGGATGGTTCTGGCGGAAAATTGGTGGTATACATCTGCATGTTCTTTTATATTAATAAATCATAGCTCATAAAGCCCTCTCAGAACGATTCTGTTCAGTACTATGCTGTTTGGTCCTGTTAACTGTTGTTTCAATAAATATAGATTGAAACGTATCTGTACTGTGTTTGTTGTTGTTTTTTATTTAAACATTAATCCTCAAAAAAAAGTACTGTTTGATTTTAAAACCAATTGTTTCGCTGTGTTGTCAGTCCATGAAGTCCGTAAAGTTTGTTATTATTAAGCCATAACTTTGTAAAGTTTTTTTTCAAAGGTTTGGTTTTTATAGACTGACAACAGAGAAAACAGACAGAACGCGGACTGTGTGAACGCATTGAGATCGGTCACATGATGATATGTGGGTTTTAATAGTGCAGCTGCAGTAGTCTTCGTTTTGTAGACTCCTTTGTTTTCATCCTTCCTATTACACGTCATATGTAAACCTTATGAAATATCACAGTTATTTCAATTCAGCAAACCCGACTTGGTCGAAAACAGAAATGCAGCGAGTTTATTACAGTCCATTCACACGTGAAAGCAACTAATATAGATGTAAATCTGAATTTAAAACGCGTCTGTAAATCCCCTGCAATGCTGCCTATGTAGGCAGCTTACTAGGATTTGAAACACAGCCGTGGAGGTTGTCACTGAGCCCGACCGAGCACGAGCAGTCGCCATTGTTTGGGTTCAGATTAGCCCGGTAGTGCCAGTCCGTCTTCATACGAAAATAGTTTAATTACATCCACGGAGGACAGGCGTTAATTCGCAATACCGACCCACGGTAAAGATAAACCAGTACTTATTCGTGCTGTATGACTGGTTAAGTGAAGCGATCGACGCACAACTCAAAATGACAGAGCAAAGGAGTGGATATCAGCAGGTAACCGAGCATTACATTAGTCTCTTCTTTAGATTCGGGGTGTGTTTATTTAAAAGCTGATGATATTTGAGGACATGTAAGTACACGATTTGCCTTTAAATACATGTCCTCTGGGTCTGGATTATCATGTCTAACTGATTGTTAAAGTCGGTCAGTTTAATTAGCTGGTTAGCCGTCGTCAGCTTTACTTCAGCGGCGGCCTTCGTTTATCAGCAACCATCAAACTAAACCGGAAAACCCCCGATGTAGCGAAATAATGGTATATTAATATAATTATGGCAGTATCACATTTAATAATCTGTGTCTCATAATTCATAATCCATATCTTTGGCTGTCTGGAGGCTCTTTAAAGTGTACCCGTGCATGGGGAGCAGCTGTATGTATACAATATCAATTTACATTAGTGGAAAAACTTCACAATGTATATGTGTATGTGTTTATATCTATCTATCTATATATATATCGAGATATATATATATATATATATATATATATATCATGTGTTTGTGTGTTTGTATTGATTTCATTAAAAAAGAAAATAAAAGTTTACCAATTGCTGTACAACTAAGAAGAATAACTATGAAAACTACAAAACAAAGTAAATAAGCAAAGTTTATGATCGGGTGATATTGAGGGTCGGAAAGGAAAAGTTTGGCTTTAGAGCACAATGTATTATTATTATTATATAACACTTAATTAGTGTTACAGTAAATAATGGCATATTTGTGATTGTGTTGTGATTGTTTTAGTTGACCAATGAGGACGAGGCAGTGGAGGTGTTCCAACAATCACCTGACGCTCCTCCACCCTACAGCAGCATCACAGCCAGTAATGCAGGTAAAGAGAATCACTCCATCTGTCCATCTGTCTGTTCAGCGGTGACTTCTGCCTGGTCAGGCATTCCTGACGTCTGATCATTCATAACCGTCAGTCAATCCATGGTGTATAACACATCTACATTTCCAATTACAATGCATGATAACGTGGTTTATGTGTACATAAGCACTCAAGGGTTCAGAGGTCAAGCTCCAAAACAAACATGACATTTATGTTCGGTGAGTTGATCTAGCTGTGAAATTTCAGCTAAAATGGTAGCAAAACACTTTTAGTTCATTGTGGGAGAAGGTTTTTATGCGAGATGATAAAATGCCGGAGGTGAGATCACACAATGAACTTAAATCGGCAACTGTAGGATCATATTCCTGCTATTGAAACGGAGCGAGACAATGGAGGGAGATGAGCTCCTTTCATAACCTTTCACTCAGTTCTGGTTGGTGTCTTTTCTGCAGCCTTTATTGATTACAAAGAAGATGAAGTCTATCCCAAACCGCCCTCGTACAATGTGGCCACATCATTACCGTCATACGATGAGGCGGAGAGGATCAAAGCGGAGTCCACTGTCCCTCTGGTGGCTGACAGGGTAAGTTTGTGACACATCTGTGATTGTGTTTTGGGTATGAATAGTTCATGGAATATGTACGTGACGCCTCTGTATACACAGGAGGAGGACTTCATTGGCAGAGACGGCTTTGATGACACCGATCAGCTGCGTGTTGGAAATGACGGGATATTTATGCTGACCTTTTTTAGTAAGTGTGCACACTACACGTCACGTCTGTCTTATTAGAGCTCATAAAACAAGTTGACAAACACTATTTTCTTTCCTGTCTTGATGTATTCGCTATTAAAACAGGAAGTGTTGGCAAGGCGTATCAGGGCTTTTTTAAGTAGCAATGGGCCTTACTTTTACACCACAGGCTGGTTCGCCACTTGCCTGCTGTGGTCACCTGCCATTTTATAGGACCAAATTCAAATATATCATGTTCCCTGCATAGTGAGTCATCACGGTTTTTGGTTCATTTTCCCCAAAAATCTCCCCAAAATTTCCCCAAAGCTTACAGACAAGAGCTAAAAGTCACAAAACTACAAAATTGTTACAAAATTGATCTCTCTCTATATGTGTGTGTGTGTGTGTGTATATATAAAAATTAAAATTTTGTAATTAATATGTGCATATACATAAGACCAAACTGTAGCAGATCTGTTAATATCTGTGTATTTCTTCACATCATCAGTGGCGTTCCTCTTTAACTGGATCGGCTTCTTTCTGTCCTTCTGCTTGACCACCTCTGCTGCTGGACGCTATGGGGCGATCTCCGGGTTTGGACTCTCTCTGGTTAAATGGGTTCTGATTGTCAGGGTATGACAGGCTGCTAATGATGCTCTATTGAACAAGATGAAAATTGCTCTGTGATATGGTTTTTAAACATGACCATTATCCAGCCCAGACAGACTACTCAGGATGTGGATTACTGTGGATTATAAAAGGGGCTGGAAATGTTTGAGGTTTATTATTGTAGAATATGTGTGTTTTGTTTAGAGTATGAACTGTCCTCACTCTTCTGTTTGTGGTCGAAACAGTTTTCCGCCTACTTCCCTGGATATTTCGACGGGCAGTACTGGCTTTGGTGGGTTTTCCTGACTGTAGGTGAGTGTTTATTAGCTTGAAGACTGTATTATAGTTTAAATCAATTATTAAATTTATTAGCTTTTATGTACACTGCATTAATTGACGTGATTTGCTGTAGGATTCCTGCTGTTCTTCCGGGGGTTCGTGAACTACTCAAGAGTTCGTAATATGGCAGATCAGTCCATGGTTCCCCTTCCTCGAACTCGAGTCCTTTTTATCTATTAGGTAAATCATCAGTAATTATTTGCTGGTATTCACAGTACAGTGTTGGCATAAGTGATGAGATGAATTACAAGTTTATTTAAAAAGAACATTTTCATGAATCTAAATGTTTGAGAATATAGAATTTATCATGTATATGTGAGGAAATGAGCGTAAAATATTTTCATGCTTTTAAAAGCGATTTTCTGTTTGTGAATAGATTTTACACCTCAGGGCAATCGCAAAACGATCAAAACGGCAAAATCAAAGCAAGCCGCCCGCAAGCTTTTTGAATCTTCTGGACATAAATGACAGCGTAAAGAAAACATCTGCTTCAGACACTCATGCATCAGTTCACATAATGCATCTAATTACATTGACGTTATTGCTAAAGGATTTTAGTTGCTCTTCAACAGTTCATTGTGCTTCATACAGCGTGCAGACATATGCATTAATTACCAGGACTTCAAATAGCATGTGTTCGGCGTTTTTAATTTCCAGTAAGCAGTGATGTCATCAGAATTTGGTTTTGTAAAACGTCCAGTGACGCAGTTTATTTCTGTGGGTTTCTTAATTTGTGGGAAAGTTGTAATTTTACTTTGTGAGTAAATCTCGTAACTGAACTTCCTTCTGTGATTTAGAAACATGTATGTATATAGAGTATATAAGAAGAGTGTGATTATTATTAAATTACGGACACATTTAAGATGAATTTACACAAGATTTACACCAAATGCACAACTGCTGGGTTCAAAAGATAAAAGCGTATTATTGTAAAATGTGTTCAGGAACACTCACACCTGTCATCAAGTGGACCAAATACAAGGTGATTAAAATTAATAGCCATTTACTTTAAAGCAGATTTAGCATTCTAGCACATTTAAATATGTATTGCACCTAATCAGTCAGTGATCTGGTTTAACAATAGAAAATTGTATCATGCCAAACGCAGTAGATGAATTGATTGTTTTATTTTTATGTACGAGAACAGTATGAGATATATGCGCTTCACGTGTTTGTGATTTCTGTTTAACACTTTTCAAGTAACTTTTAATAAATGTAACCAGTATGGCAACACCACAGATTGTTTTGTGCGTTTGTAAATAAAATGTCTCTTGTGGACACACATTGCGTTTTGTTAAACAGTCACTTTTAGGGCTTTCATTTAATTAAGAATTAGCTGGATTGCTCACAAAAAGCCAACAAATACAAACTCAGTTGCTTTGTTCTATAATTGTATTTTAATTATGTTTCAATAGCAGCACTGGAAACATTACATGTGTGTTCATCTGAAAATGTATCTCTTTATTACTGTATTCAAATGCCTCTTTGTACATTTTACTTGAAGTTTATATAACACACTTATGTGTATATTAATATACTTTTATCCAAAGCGACTCGCAGTACATTCAAGTTATACATTTTGTGCTCACCTGGGAATCGAACCCACAACTTTTGCACTGCTAATGCAATGCGCTACCAACTGAGCTACGGGAACACTTAAAACAACAGGTAAAATTATACACATTATACAAGGATAAAATTAACTATTATAAAACTAAATCACTAAACAAAATCACTTGTTAAAGCAAACCGTAAGATTAACTCACAAAACAGTTGTGATTATCATTATATTTTGTTAATTTTGTCAGTGCATATTTAAATAGTGAGCTAAGACCTAATACTGTTAGAATTAGCTTAGTTAGTAAATAGTGTATGTTATACACTTACTGGCCACTTCATTAGGTACACCTATAGCTCAATGGTAGAGCGTTGCATCAGCAATGCAAAAGTCATGAGTTAAATTCTTAGGGAGCACGTGCACCAACAAAACATATAACTTGAATGAACTGTGAATCATCTGCCAAAAGCATCAATTTAAATGTTAATTTTATTATATCACAAATATTAGCCGATGATGTGGCAGAGGTGTCCACAGAGTTGCAGTGTTTAACTCCAGCCCTAATGAATCACACCTGAAGCAGCTAATCAAGGTCTTTGGGACTGACAGAAACATCCAGGCAGGTGTGCTGGAGCAGCCTGGTTTACAGAGAATAGTCGGAGAAAGAGAAAAAACATCCAGGAAGCAGCAGTTCCCTGAGAGAAAATGTCTTGATGGATGAGGAGAATTAAAAGACATGACAGCAATGCAACAATAACTTCAGTAATTACTTGTTTGATGAGGCTTCAGTGGGCCATGGCTCACCAAAACTGGACAAAGATTGGAAAACCATGGCCTGGTCTGACATCGTCTGCTGAATCTGCCACCAAGAACTAAAGCAGTTCTGAAGGCCAAAGGTTCTTCGACCTGGAACTAGCATGCTGTACCTTATAAAGTCTCAGGTGAGTGTAGATGCTGTTTTATATTTAGACTATTGGTACCAGTTTCAAGATAAGGTTTGTGTGCAGGTTATCTCAGTGATGTTGGTATGAGTTAAACTACTATTTCTGTGAATTCACATTTGGGTAACTGGCAGGTTTCAGGTGTTAGTCCTGATCCTGTCGAGGAAGAAAACCGCCTTTTGTCTGATGTGTGTTCTTGGGTCGAGTTTCATTTAGCAGTTTTTTAATTCCAGCATGCCAGCTTTCTCCATGCGTGTTAGACTGATATGTGTTGTAGTGATTTTTCTCTATTCTCTCCAAAAAGTAACTTTCATCAGTTACAGGAAATAGTTTGAAAACAGCTGACACAGTGTATTAATAATTTAAGTTTTTCCATGTTTTCTTTGTATCGTAAAATGTGAACTAATCCACTTCATTTATTGTGTGAGTGTCTACGTCTTTGCTGGTAGTGTAATATATTATTACTTTGACGTGATGCTGAATCTGAGAAACTAATAGCCCATCATCCACCAGCACCCCGTCTAACACCAATAAACATCCGTTTGTACTTCTTTCTATAGAGAAACACCAAATGACACATTATAAGCTTAAATAACTCCATTACAATGACTCAAGACTCATTGCACACATACGAAACATAACTTACTGTATATATGTTCACCCCGTTTTCCTGCCGCTGTCTCGTCCGGCAGGATGTGAAGGTGATGACCTCCGTTCATACAGTAATGCTTATAATCGATTCTTATAATCGATCAGGTTGAATGTCTCGGGGAAATGCCGTAAAACCGGCCTGTCATACCGACGTGGAAGCTGAAATCGATGATCTGTATCTAGCTTAAGCACTATCTGAACAGACGTGTTTTAAAACCTAGCGTGATACCTACCTAGACATCATTTTGGGGCATCTGGCTCGAAGCGCGACTAATATCCCCTAAAAAACATTAACCTTAACCGTCAACGTCGAAGGTTTTCAGACGCAGCCAGTGTGTTGATCGTTTTGCGTTCATTCCGCTGAGACGCTTTGTGGTAGATGCGCATTTTAAAAGTGCGCTTGCTTGCTTTTGTTTATATGCGCCAGTATAGCGTTCATACACACTTTCAACGTTTCAGTCTAATGTCATTTGATATTTGTACATTGTCTGTTATCATTGAGTTTGGTCCAAATGTTTAAAAAAAGCAGGCACAGAAAATGGCACTAAAAATACATTGCGTCGTCTTACACTTCATAACATTAATTTATGCTAGTACTTTTTGAGTACTATAATAAATAAAATAAAAATAATATTTTTATCTGTGACAGCTCTTAAACTTATGCAGTGGAGGATTGCAAAGTTTTTGGGCATTTTGGATTGTACAACAGTCTCTCGCATTGGGAGAAACCCAGCAGATTTTACCTAACACAGCTTGCCCGCTTTAATCATGGTTATTATTTATGGGGTTTAATATTAAATATTTTAAAATATTGTTTAAAAACATTAACAACTGACTGGCATCATTCAATGTTTTAACTATGTAATACAATACGATTTAAACAAATGAAAGTGTTTGGCTGGATCTTGTCTGTTTCTTTGCTGTAATTCAGCCCATAAAATCAGAGACGCTGCACCGCATTACAAATCCTCCTCGGGGCTCAAAGGTCCCTCCACCCACATTCTCAATCATTTGATTTCTGATAACTGCAACTCTCATGACCGGCCACTTGTGATGCTATAGAGTCTAAGAAAACATTTTATTAGACACATTACAAAAGTTCATGTAAATTCATCTGTTTATTTGTATCATATATCTGCAGGAACGGAAGAGCCAAGTGTGAAAAGTGCTGCTGAAAAGTTATTGATTAGAATTTGAGAATAAATGTCGTTAAATCTGTACCACACGGTGCGCCGCTAAGCACAATGAAGCTGGAGAGATCATCTGGCTTTTATTTGTATGTATTAAACAAGATGTATTAAACCTCCACAGAATAAACTCAAAATATTCATCTCGTTTCCCTCCTCTTGAATATATACCTTTAACAACTTAAGACAAGCACATTTTCAAAGTGTACAAACTGAAATCAATATATGTTTGGCACAGAAATAACAGACCGCAACGACGCGGGCGAGTAGCAATTCCAGAGAAATGCTCCTGCTCCCGCACCAGTTTGACTGATTAAATCAGAAAGCACTCGGAAAAACAACAGGTTAGTTTGACGGATTAAAAATAGTTAAAAATCATGTACACTGCCATACAGGGAACGATCTAGAGTTTGCGCGGAGAGGTACTACAATTATACTTGAAGCGGGCCTGAGTTGTGACATCACAATGTTTGGTGTAGCTGTGATTGTATGTTCTATTCCTTATATGAATCTGTTTATAAAGAGAGAACACAGAACAAAATGGTTCTTCTGTACATAACCAGAATGTTACCGGTAACATAATCTGCATCCATTGTTTTGGTTGTGTAACGTGGCCGTACTAGGTAAGCCACTAACCTTGAAGGAACAAATACACAAAACGCAACAACAACAAAAAGTTTAGACTCCTGATTCACGCTGCATAATTCCTACATGAATAAACAGGTGAGGAATAAAAATGGCTGTTTTAGATGCTAATGCACACGCATACATACATACGCATTTTAAAGGAGTGAAAGTGCTCGAATTGCATTTCTCCACTGAAGTAAAAATGACACAAAAGGATGGCGATCATCACACTCGTCTCCACGTCAGATCAATAAGGATCACTTTAGTTCGCACTACCCCTCACTGAGCTGCCAAAAACAAACACTGCCGTTTTTAAAATTACAAGTGCAAGTGGATATAAAAATACAATCAACTATGAAGTCTTAACACAATGGATGTGAAACATCTGGTGCGGACAGGTAAAGAAAACGGCTAAAAACAAAACAAAAAGCTAAAAAAAGGCACATTTTCCCTTTTTCTGTATATGTGAGCAGTTTATCAACATGACTGTTAAAACAGTAAAGATATGCTGTTATACAAAATGTATTTCGTTTTCAAACTAAGCTGAAGCCATTTGTACTCTACATATTATTGAAATGATTATTTCAAACCAGTATCAGTTATTTGTTAAAAAGTCTGAGTATTTGAAGATATTCTGATCGACAATAAAAGTGAACTCTAGAATCTGCGTCTACTGGACTGTAAAGCGCTGCATCTGCTCAAAATAAACGTGTGAATGTGTATATATACGGGGGTAATCTGTTACTGTCCGTGAGATTCATGGTTAGGTGATTTTTAAACAGTTCAGCCATTTGTTAGCTTTTTAGAATCTCTAATTACCCGTCTCTCCTCCGACTACACTTTTTATCTCATCCATAATTCTGGAGTTCTGTGCTGGGTTGCATACAGCCACCTGTACCCCCCCTCCCCACCCTTCAGCGGCGCCTGTACTCCGTGTGCTGTCTCGGGTGGGAGGGGCTTTGGGAAAGGGGCGGGCGTTTAAGGCATCGTGTCTTGCTGGGAGGAGCTTCATTTCTGGTGAAAGAGCAGCGGTTTGACGCTCCCAGCTTTGAATTTTGGTAACTGGTTGCTGATGATCTCTGCGAGCATTTCGGGAAACTCCACACTCAGGGATTTATTCACGAAAGTGTAGAAGCAGAAGTTCAGGAGTCCACCCACCATCTGAAGAGAAACAGAGGTAGAAATTCAAATCCTGCTTCACATGAAAGCCTTTCTCCTTTAAATTTATCTGTGAATGTCACGTTGTCTTTGTAGGAAAAAGTATGGCAGTAAGGCAGAACAACAGTATGTGCATTAAGAAACTTCATTACATCATGCATGGAGTCCAGTAGCTTAGTGAGCTGGTAGAATCTCTGCCAGTTCTGGCTGGAGTTCTCCTCTCTCTTCACGATGGCTTTCCCCAGTTCTTTAATGTAGGACATCCGCAGCTCCTCAAACACTGATTGGCTCTTCAAACCGTCCTTCGGCACTGAGAAACCACAGAAACACTTTGTGTGACCTCTAGTAACCACCCGTGTCTTCTACAAAGATTACTGCTTTTGGACTACACTTGTTTGACAGTTATCACCAGTCTTATCTGGTGTTTACAGAATTACTTGAGCACTGGTTTTGTAAAGCAGCTCACCTGTGCTGAGCAGCAGAAGAACCTTCATGCACAGGTACTCCTCGTTTGACACCTGCAGCCTCACAAACTCATTGGAGATCTTCAGCATCTGTTCACACTGGTCAGTCATGTACGGCAACTTCATCCTCTCTCTGTAGACACGTTCAGAG
>JAZGTJ010010618.1:0-10848 GCA_036877575.1 Botia almorhae
CCCATTGCCCTCATCTTACAGTACACGGAGATGACCAGTCCAAGCCCAAAACAAGAACCTGATCCCTACTGATCTCCCCAAACACGTTATCTGCAAATTCACAACAGATGATGAATCTGGCTGCAGTCCCACTTCCTGCACAATGCCAAACTGTGTTAGTCACTGTCACAACACTCGCAGTCAAGCATCATGCTCATGGTTACAGCGGTTTCAGCCTTTGAAGAACATAACAGAGTTTCAACCCACAATGACTCCACAAATAAATCTAACAGTCAAAAACTCCACACTTGACCCCTCATTCTCTCTTCTCATTCTTTCTGGATTATAATAAACCCCAAAATCAATATTCTCAGAACAGCCTGTATTAACAAGCAGCAACTTGCGTTAAATTTCAAACCACACGTGAGGGAAGCGATGTGACTCCTTTTGTTTTTGGTATAACCCTTACAAACCCAAAAAAACCCCACACTCAACCCACTTTTACTTAGAAAACGTTTTATTTAGAAAACATTAACCAATGTTCTGAGAAAGTTCTCTCAAAGTTATCAAAAAATGTCCTTGCAGTAACGTTAGTAGAACTTGTTTTGGCGTTGTATACCATATATCAAAAATGTTATTCTTAAGTAGTTAGTGCAATGTTTAATAAACGTTACAGAATTAAACAGTTTAAATAATGCTCTAATAACTAAGCAATAATGTTAATGCAAAATTAAAAAAACTAACATTTTGAACATTCCTAGAACTTTCAAAACAACATTTTTTGAAAGTAATATGTTTTTGGTACTAATGGAAACGTTAGGGAAACGTTCCTACAACCAAAAATTGTTAGTTGGGTCCTGTACTGCTCAGGTCCATGGTAAACTGAAAAAGAACAGATCACCAGATAATATACATTATCACACATCAGACGAGGCCTCACAATGCACACGTCCCAAGAGAGCAGATGAGAAAGTCCGACATCCGCACAGGAGCCTCGGTCAGGGAGAACACGCTGGCTGCTAATTTGGGAAATGAGGGCAGCAGAGCCTAAAAAAGCAGGAGATGGGGGCGGTATGCATGGAAAAGCAGGACATCATGGGGTGATTTTAATGGAAACTCTCTCAATCTTAGTCCAGCGATAGAGTTTAAAGAGGAAGGTGGTAAATTTAGAGAAGTTTAAACAGACAGCCAATCACATCCAGCTGGGAACAAATACTGTACCCAGCCCACCGCCAGCGTACTTTAAAAACAAAACCTCTTCTCACTGTGTAAGCATTCAGTTGGTCACAGGTCCTGATGTCGTGTTTTTACTTCACTACACACAGTAAATAACATCACGCACACATTGAGTTCTGACTCAAGTTTACAGTCCTGATGTAGGGTTTCTGATGTCTAACAGAGTTTAGCTTATGCATTATTAACAGCACAAAAAATCTGTTACATGGCTTTTCTGTGAGTCTTTATTCCATCTCAGGCTGTAGGCATGACTTCACAACTTTTTCACATAATCTGGCAGTAGTCGTGTGTTTATAAACTATGAATCCTATTCATTTCATCCCTGAATGTTTCCAAAATGGACTCCAAACTCATAAAACTTTGTTTTTCATTTCACTCTGAAGGGCTTTGAAATGCAAATATTTGTTTCCTTTGCTGGGACAAACGAAACAAAGGTGTTTTTACTTTTATAATCTGAGGTGAAATATGAATTGCTAACATTTTAAATCATAGCTAATACAAACATTGCAGTCTGTATGTTTTTATGCTAAAGCTCATATATCACTGCACACAAACTGTGCTGGGGGGCTTAGCGACTTTCCCACATCACTCTCAATGTTAAAGCAGTTCATTTAGCATGTTACTGTTCCTAAAACCAAGTAACAATTATAGGATATTGTAATGTTACTTTGTAATGCCCCCAATGCTGTGTGTTAGGTTGTTACAATCCTCTGAGCAGTGTTCTAAAAAATGGATTCTAAAGTGAAACCAGATTCTCCTGATGAATGTGAACAGGAACATATACACACTTGTTTGCAAATGATCCCTCTAGACAGAAGTTACGTGTTAGTCACTGTTTGATTCAGATATATTTTTAATGGCAACTCATTGAGAAACGGGTTGTTTTGACCCTGAATCTTTCAGAAGGACTGGTATTGGAGACCAGCCACATTTGTTAAAGTTTAGCAGCCTGACTCTGGTTTGCTGTGCCTGGGTCAGGTGGAGTGCAGTACACAGACAGTTACAGTAGCGTTATCTCTTCATCTACAGCGGGCAGGAACTTTGCTACATCACAAACAGACCTGTAATCCAGTTAGACTTGGACTTGGCAAAAGATGCAACATTTGGGTAAGTGGGTTCAGTTTTCAGGTATTCCAAGCCCAGATTTTTGTACTGTAATGCATTTCTTTATTTTTCAGTTGCGAGAGATCAGAAATCCCCTTTTGAGAAATCAAACCATCACAAGTTCCTGAGGATCTGCTAGCATTAAACTTACGATCTGTCTTTCTGTCAGCACACACACCAAATACAACTTGTCATTATGGGAACACAGTTGGACGCGCTGGCTATGTAACGTGCAGATCGCGCTGGCTTAGCAGATCGTTAGCCAAAAGAATAAACACAACCAACTGCTCAAGAACAACAAAGTCATTTGTCAAGGAAAAAGAGTGCAGATACATTCAGCAACTCAAAAATGGATCTGAAATGAGAACTCCACAGCGCCTGTCTGTCAGGACTTATTTACTTAATACAAATTTCATCTCAGTTTGTAAAAAGCAAAACTGTTAGATCATTCACAACACAAACCTGGTGTTAGTCAACATGTGCTGCTTGACTTCATAGGACAAGAATCAAGTCAAAAGTTAAAAGAAAATACAAGAGACAGAATTTATGAGAGAAAACAGAAAACCATAAATGTTATTACTCAGAACACATACCACACCTTCAGCCAAAGTATTTTCTGTTTCTTCTTGTCAGAAACTGTGAGTGATATATAAGAACTGTTTCCTGAAGTCTATTTTTCTTTAAATGGAAATCTTGTGAAGTCAAGCGTTCCTTTACGTTTGGATTTCAGAACGCTGGCAAATCAGTTACATGATAAGTGGAGCTCTGTGCTGTAAAACGCGAGCACGGAGCCAAAGGAAAGCGGTAAATGTCAAGGCCCAGACAGCAGAGTGACCTGGTTCTGATTAGGCTTAGATTGAGACACACACACTCCTCAGTTCTGTTTTCATATGACACAAGTGTGATGTATGACAGGCATTACATGCTCCATCAGTTACAGGTGAGTGACCCCCTGACCCTCATCTAATAGTAGTTCTGCTCCTTCTCTCTGAGTGCCGTATTTAAACCACGATCCATGTACAGATGTCTGCTGTACTGCCCTCTGACTGCAAACAGCAGTGTCTCAGAGATCTTTTTTCATTAGATGCAGCTGGCCAGAGCAACTGAAACACAGCCATCATATGGACAGAAGCAACAGCACTGAACATGTTTAATGTGCCTGTATTATAAAGTGACAGAATCCACCTAAATATCCTGTGAGTGAACTTTACATTCATACTCAGACTTTGACACAATCTCATCAATTTAATCATTTTAATTAATAATGACAACAGTGTTATATTGCCACACCACACGTTCTCAGACAGCCAGCAAAGTCTGTAACTTCAGTTACTGTATCCTAGTTATTAACATGTACAACAGACAAAAAATCACAGTGACAAGTTAATCAGCCTCTTCAAAAGTAATAATCATCTAAAACTGAACATTCTGTCAGCATTTACTCCATCCATGACACCAGAAATATTGCTTTTAATTGTAACCGAAGACAGTTTCACTAATTGTGTTACTAATTCTTTTTCCCAGTAAGTGTCCGTCACTAACGTTCTGTCTAACACCTCTTGTGACGATCTTTTATCTTGTCAATAGTTTTTGTTAGAAGACAAATCTCATCTGCATATATTTAACATTATTGCCATCAGGCACTAAGGTTTTGCGACCTTGCATTGGTCGTAGACATTACAATTCATCCAAACTACAAATGATACCCACGTAAAGTTTTACGGCAGTTTGAAAGGGTCTAAATTAACACTTTAATTTTATTTCTTCATGATCTGCTCTTTCAAAAGATTTCAGCTAACATACGTTCCCTGTTACTGATTGCCAATCGTTAACAACCAGAACTAAATATAGATAATAAATAAAACATTAGACGTTTCTGAAAACGATTTTATTTAATTTGCATAAGTTATGAACGCAACTGTATTTTATTGCTTGAAACAATATTTTGGCGTTTTAAATGCGCAAGTTAAAGTTAAATTGTCCTCACTTTTCATACAGGTTTTAAAACATCGTGCTCTGTAGGAGTCGACAAATCACATCTGTTCATATATTTCTGTGTGCACAAATAAAGGCGCTGGTTCGTACCTTCTCCAGGTGCCGCGGGGAAACACTGAGGTTTGGAGCCGTGATGTGGTCTCAGATCTTCAGGTCCACAGCGCATCTCGACCGAGGTGTGACCGGATCCACAGCCGTCAGCAGCGACGCGTTTCGGGCACATGTCTGTGTGACTGCTGCACATGGAAACAGGTAATTCCGTCTGATGACTGACCATCCCAAAAAGCGCCGCAGATTTCTGCATCTGGACCTTTGACTTCCAGGTGTGCGTGTCTGTCCTCGTAAAAATCCCCCTTTTTCCTGCTGGATTAAAGATTACATGATCATGAACTTTGTTTGAAGAAGCAAACTCGTGTAAACAGTTACAACTCTTAAAAGAATATTAAAACGTATTATCACAGTGAAACGCGTCTTTATTTATTTAAAGAGCTCACGTGGCGTAGTGGGTTTTAAGACATACCTGTTTAAACCTTCCACAGCCAGAAGGAGGGAATATTGTGAATGACTGGTAATGACTCTTAACTGTTAAATGTGTTTTTACCGACCGCATCATCTCTGTTTGTACAGCATCCATTCTAAACACACGCGTTACTGCTTTGATTGACGGCTCGAACGACCAATGATAATATTGTGCCGAAAGGGGCGAGACGGTCACCCAAATGTGAACAGTGACATCTTATGGACATTTATAAAAACAACGTCATCGCCTTAAAAACACGCTAAAGATCATCTGGTATTAAAGATAAAGCCGTAATCAGATTAATGTTAATTTACGTTAAATTTAGCATATACATAAAGTCATTTAGCAACATTTTGAAACTACATACAGGTGTTTTGGCATAAATTTACCCCATACCGCCTCGTTAAGATACAGTTTAATTAACCGCTTAATATTTCTTGTATTTATGTCTGTCAGACATGCAGCGATCCAGAGGCTAACAGATAATCTAGCTGTAGGCGAACAAATAAGTTAATATAACGTTTATTTTCACTTTACAAGCGGCAGACTTGTGTCGTTTTCTCTCACTTGATCATTTACTGTGAAGTCAGGAGTTTTTCGGGAGTTAAAGTCTTACAAAACGTGTATTTTCTGTAAGCGGTTCCGCGCAGCGTTCGTTAAGAATCTATTACGGCGAAAGTTTGGCTCATGAATATTCATTACGTTGGAGGACGTTCGTCCAACATACACAAGCTGATTTGCTGAGAGATTGCCTAAAAAAATAGGCGGGTAGTCAGCCGGCGAATGAACGAATCATATTATGGTGACGGCTCATGTATATTAATGATTTCCATGAAGGTTACCAAACATCGCCTGCATAATCTAATTAATAGTTATGAGCCGCGACTTTGTCCTCTAGGTTTGACGCGCTGGCTGTCGTTTCGCGTTGAAAACAAACGCAGCGGCACAAACCGAGGTCTGATTTGTGCCACTGGGCGTGAAAAATAAACGCGTCTCGCGATGGGTACCGCGGTGGGATACGCGCTCAGAAAACTTGCTGTTTATTTCTCGACTGTGGCGATGATTTGTTATGCGATCGTGCATTTGTGCTTGTTTAAACTCCTGTCCATCATATCCCCGCAGCTGGCGAAGAAAATCCAGTTAAAGCTCGGCGAGAAGTCGACGATGACCCAGAATCCCAGATTCAGGTACGAAGACTGGGGTCCGACGTTCTTCTCGTGGGCGTTCCTGAAGTGCGTGTTCTCGGTGAACTGCTGCTCGCTCGGCCTGCAGGCGTTCGAGGGCTACGCTGCCCCAGACACGCCGGTGTACACCATGGATGGACAGAAAACGAGCGTTCAGCGATTTCTTAAAGGTATTGTGAGGTTTTAAAAAGAAGTGTGCATGTATGTTATTGGTTATTTGTCCATATCATATTGTTTTTTTATATGCAATCCGTTTATTTGGGGTCTCCACAGGTAACCGTCCACTGGTTCTGAGTTTTGGAAGCTGCACATGACCCCCGTTTCTCTACAAACTTGATGAGTTCAAGCAACTTGTCAAGAACTTCAGAGATGTGGCGGATTTTCTTGTCGTTTATATTGCTGAGGCGCACGCAACTGGTAATCACGCTAATACCGCAATGCATTTGCATAACCAGCTAGTGCACTGAACAGTCTACATCGCACTCATGCCTTTAAAACACTTTGAAACAATTAAACATTTTTTAAAACATGTTGGATAGGCTAGCAATAGCAGAATCCTGCCCTCTCCTCAGGGTGCTCTTCAAAGCCATGCCTCCCTCCAAACATATGAACACTATCCACAAAAATATGCAAATATAGGCTAATACAGTTTGACAGGCAAGTAGGACGTCCTATTGATGCATTCGGAGCGAACGCAATGATTGGACGAGCCTTTCATGATCCTGCCCCTTCCACAGGAGATACTATGATACTCTTACTGTCATAAAATACAGTTCTAATCAGGAGGTGAATTATCAATATGATGACGGTTGGTTGTGATTTTACCAAAACACTGCTGTATTTTACAGACGGTTGGGCCTTTGCAAACAATGTTGACATCAGTGTGCATAAAAACCTGGAGGAGAGACTGGCCGCAGCCCGCATGCTGGTTAAAGAAGACCCGCTCTGCCCTGTTGTAGTGGATGACATGACCAATGTCACCGCCAGCAAATACGGGGCTCTTCCCGAGCGCCTCTATGTCCTTCAGGGTGGGCAGGTTATCTATCAGGTGAGTATTGTGCAACAGAGAGAAACTTCAAACTAAACGCAGTAGAAGAAATGTACACATCCTAAATCTCATAACAGCTCTCGAGAGAGAGCAGTGAAGGGCTGATGGTGAAGCCGTTGGAATTTCTGAACCCTGGCCAGAGGTTTACACACACCTTCTCCTGCAGTGGGAGGTGTTGTGTTTATAGAGGCGAAAGGTTTGGAATGAGTTGGCACGCACAGCATGGCACGCACACCGAGTCTAAAGGTTTAATAGTCAGTTAGGTCTGTTATTTTGCTATTGTTGCGTTTATTAGTGCTGGCGTCTTGTGTATTCTAAATATTGACTTCAGGAAACAAGTCTACAATGTGTTAGCATACTTGCCTGTTCTTCCCAACAGGGTGGCATTGGACCTTGGGGGTACAGTCCTGAAGAGGTCCACAAAGTTCTGGAGAAAATGAAATAAGAAAATATAAGGGTATGGAGAACATTGGGCTTGGGGGCTAATGCTCATGTTTGTTTTGGTCTGTTAAGTTTGGCCTATAAAATTCTATTCAAATATTCAACGTAACATTTACAGACATTTTATGATAAGCATGTTTTCAATATCTGAATTAAGATTCATTTAGACCTTTTATATATTTCATTTTTTAATCATTGTTTTTTACAAAACATAGTTTGTAAAATGTTGAAAGAAGAAACCAACAGGAGTAGAAAGAAATTTGGCACTTTTTCAAAGGTTGAGACATCCACTGTTATAGATTTGTACTCTTGTATTCCTGAAATTCTAGTCTGTCTGGTCTAGTCTGTTTATTTCATCTGTGTTTGTTTGTGAAAGATACAGAATAAACCAACAGGTCTCTGTAACTCGATATTTCAAACACAGAGAAATGGAAGCAGGACATAGAACAGACTGAATGGAGGTAATGATACACACAGCTGGTTTCTAGGCGATATATAAGCAGTTTATATGACAGAAAAATGTATTTTAAAAAGGAAATTATTTTTTTTTAAGAATCCGTTTGTTTCTGTATTAATGCAAATGTATGATTATCATACAAGCATTTAATTCATTAGTTATAATCATGTTGGCTGAGATCTTGAGGTTCTGTGCTTTTCTAATTTTGTACAATTAAACGTGTGACTGTAAATGATGCTTACAGAAGAAAACAGTTTAAACTGTAAACTGAGATTCCAGCCATTCGTTCGGAGCAAGTTTAAGAAGCACTGATTTCATACCAATTTTTAAACAAAGTCATAAACATTCTGAACTATGTTACACATTCTTCTTGACCAATAAATAAATATTTAAGGTCCAGGCTGTGCCGGGTGAATGACAATTAAAGGATTGTCTTGTGAAAGGATGAACTGGAGTGTGAGGCAGGTGTGAAGTCCCACAAAGTGAAAAAGACAAACTATAATTTACAGGCAGTGTATTTACAGTGTATTAAAGGTGACTTGTGAGCACCTGTTTAAGCAGCATCCAGATGAAGTGAACTTTAATCCAGATCTTACTAAACTAAACAGACACACAGCTATTTAAATAATCATTATTGAACTGTTTTCAAAGGACCGCTAGCAATCGTAACCTAATCAGCAGTTAAACATTTCTAATCCAATGAGATTGAACATGAAAACAGCAACTACTAACTAAATGATCACACATAAAATTAAACAAAATATTAAAACACATTGAATTTTGGGATTGGTTTTCTTTTGATTTACTGGCTCAGCAGTTAAGACAATCGTAAACGATGAACAAAATTACCGATGCAGTTCTTCAGCTTAAAGCATTTTAACTGCAGCTGTATATTTGATCCCTGTCACTTATATCTGGCAACCAGTTTCCTGTTGTGGGATTCCTCCCTCAGTACCAGACTCTCCTGACCCGTCCAAAGACAAAAAACAGACTGAATCTAACACAACCTGAGCAGTTCAAACATGTGCAGAACATGTAATATCATGATATTCCATCACATATTGTCTTTCACAGGACCGGCAGCAAAATTCAGAAGCTCAGATGATCTATTGACACCCATCACAGGCGTGTTAGACTTAATGCAGATATGACAGGATCGCTTTCCTAAATCAGATTAAAAACTTACCTTCACCAGTGTCCAAACATCACCTTATCAAAGCAGAGCAAAATATAGATTCACAAAGTTTCCCTTCTAAAGTCGTACTTTGAAGAGAAACATGGCAACACTGCGGTACTGTTGTGTAATGAGGGACTGCTTCAGGCCAGCTACAGTTTGTGGGAAGTTAACAACAATGATGTGCACAGTCACAATGTTCTGGATGTGTTATGAGTGAAAACAGAGAGAGGCCTTAGACAATTTGAGAACAACTTTATCTTACATTGAAACTGGTTTACTGATTCAAAGAGAATGACATGGATATCAGATGTCTGGACCTGGGCCTTCTGGAGAGATGCTACCCTAGAAAAAGTCTGGCAACATCACATTTTACATCATTTTGCAAAGTTAAAGTCATTTCATATCAAGAATTTCCTTTCTCTTCAGGCAATCAGATGGAAACTGGAAGTTCAGGTCAAGATTTTCAAACACTGCTTTCCTGTCCGTGTATGAATTAAAAATTTAAGACAAAAATCCTAAAAGTGAAGGCCAAATAATTTAGTAGTCAACATATTAACAAGCCTGTTTAGCCCACAGTTAAGTTAAATGCAGAAACTAACAAAAGCAGCGCAAAACAATCACCAAATGTTTGTATAAATAATAATTTACTATTCTGTTTTCACTGCCTGATGTTACATGAATGAAACCTAATATAAAATTCAGAGCACACTAGAATCTGGTTTACACAAGCAAATGAACCTCAGAACCAGAATCAAACTCATGTTGAGAGCTAAAACAACAGAGGAACATGGCATAAAATGACATTAAAACAGAAAAACATGGTATGGGGATCGTGAACCAGTTACAAATCAATCATGATGTATTTAATTAAACAATGGCCGAACAGTTTGCAGGGAGACATCCAGATGTGTAATCCAGTCAGCCATCTGAGAAGCTCTGAGGTGAGCGTCTGATAGGCAGCACGTTTATCTGATATGATGTGTCATTTAGTCTTCGATCAAAAATTGAGACAGCAGTGAAAAATTCAGAAAAAAAACATGAAATCAGTGCAGCCAAAAAATCATCTTCAGGATGAGACCTGTCAACGTTATAATGCTTGAAGACAAATGACAGACGACAGCGAGTCTTTCCTGTTTGGTAAAGACAGAAATCTCTCACTGCGTGACGCGTTCCATTGAAGAAAAATTAAAAATAGCTGAAAGTTGAAAGGCAATGAAATATTCACAGAATCCAAGGCCACGTATGAGAGTTCAGTGTCAAAAATTCAGAGGAACGTTTGTACGTGTAAACCATGCTAAAGTCAGGTGTGGATGTCGGATTCGAGAGAGTGAACCGAGATGTTCCAAAATGTGCAAACATCAAATGATTATGTCAGCAGTACCCACACTTTGCTTCTTAATGAGAGATGACATCAACGAAAAAAAACACTAAATTCCAGGAGCATCGAGTCACATTTAGATCTTCTGATCTTAAGAGAGGAGAAAAAGATTGCTAGCCATTTCAAAAAAGTAATAATGAAAATCATGTTGATATTGCATGAGACCATGTGAGAATCCAGGGCAGTCTCACTCAATTCCATTTCCTGTACATGTATTCTGTCTATGTCACTGATGGCCAACTGTGAGTTTCCAGGAGTGAGTAAACAGACTGGCATCAGACACTCATTGTCATGGAAGGAGAGTATTGCTGTAAAAACAGAAACAAACA
>JAZGTJ010010619.1:0-17890 GCA_036877575.1 Botia almorhae
AAAGCAGCAAAAAAGTGTCCAACATGCATATAAACCCGTTCAGTACTGTTTAAAAGGGTAACATTGGTTGAGAGAACGGCCAAACAGGCAAAAAGTGTCTACTTTGAAAAAATAAGAAACAGATTTGTTTAACATTATAGTGTCTGATTTTTGTCTGGTTGTGTATGATCATGTCTAAATCACTTATCTGCAATGTGCCTTTTGATGAATTGTTATATATACTGTATATTCCTTATATTTTGCTACAGTGGATATCCTGAAGCAGATAGACATTCCATCAGTTTTTATTGGTAAAGAGGCAGCCCACTCCCTCAAAGAGGATTACATCTATGAGAAAGGGTAAGAGCTTGGATTTCAGTACTGGATACTTCCCTGTTTAGACTGAGTCTTAATGGAGCACTTTAGTGGAGCACTTAGCACTTCTGTAAGCAACACCAATCTTTTCTAATTATTCTATAAAATAATAACTTTTGCAACTGTCTTCGCAAAGTTAGACACCAAATTGTTATTTTCTAAAATGATCAACACCCAGATCTCCCATCAGCACGACAGAGCGCCCACACAGTCTACAAGGTCACTACTTTGTGTTATTTGAAGATGAGCAGTTAATGATACTTCTGTTGTCTGTTTTCAGTGGTCATGTCATTCTCATGCCAGACTTCAGCTTACCACTGGAATATTACCTGATCCCATTCCTTATCATTGTTGGAATCTGCCTCATCCTCATTGTGGTTTTCATGGTAATTATTGTGTCTAATACTTTATAAATAAATGAGACCCTAGAAGCCAGACTTATTTCACTTGTGTGTTTACCTTCATTTATTCACAGATCACAAAGTTTGTACAGGACAGGCACAGAGCCAGGAGAAGTCGCTTGCGCAAGGACCAGCTGAAGAAACTCCCAATTCACAAGTACAAGAAAGGTGAGACGCGTCTTTTAATAGCATCTCATGTCAACATGGAGAAAATTTACTTATAGTGGTCCATAAATAACACCTGCTTAAATGCATTAAACAGTCGAAAGTTGATTCATCAAAAGTTGAGTTAAACTTTACCTAAACTGAGGTTAAGCTTTTTTTTGTTGGTTTCGTTTCTCTTAAAATACATTATGCTGAGTGTCACCAAGTTACAGAGAATGTTAAAGACAACCCAGAAATGAAGCTTTCACTTATTCTCATCCCATTTCAAACTCATATTTCTGGACTTTCATTCTTCTGCGGAACAGCAAAAGATATTTTAAGATGTTTAAATTGGGATTTAAAGATGATGTTAATCCACATGACTATCCAAAGACTTCAGGAAACTTTGCTAATTTAACACTGGAATCATATGGATAACTTTTACTACCTTTATGCCTTTATTTAGAGCTTTGATTTTCATTTAATTCCATTGAATGGAGAAACATTGAGAAACATGCCACAGGTTATAAACGTGTATAGAAAAATGGTTTTCTGTTCATAGTAAATTGTGTTTATATTGTTGGAAATGATAGTGTGTAATATTTTATAATAACTAATGCGTTTACTGCATGATAAAGCATGAAATGTGGGGAAAAACTCAAAAAGTGTCCTTGAAAAAAATACACCAAAAAATGTGTATGTGCTTAAAACTTAAAGTAATTTCTGGCTTAAAAGGGAAGAAAAATGACACTTTGGTAATAAACAGTATCCTTGGTATATAAACTATTACTGTATTATTAATAACATTAGACTGAAGTCTAACTTGGCAGTTTCTATTGTTCTGCTGTATTATATGAGTGGTATATAACAAGGTAATTAGTGAGGTTTACTAGTTTTTTATAGATGTTCCTATATATTCTTAGATATGTAGGTGTAGGTGTAATATTTCTAGCGCCAGTTATTTCTAGCACCATTAATTGGCATGCTGTTTTAGCTGTTTTAAATTCATCAAAATGTAAATTCATCTTTCTACCCAAAATGAACCCAAATTCAACCTAATTATACAGGATTTTCTTAAAACCAGTTACTCGACTGGATTTATAATGCCAAGGTCACAGGTTTGATAACCCAGGAAACACACTGATGTGTATCTTGAATGCAATTTGTTTTGGATTAAAGCATCTGCCAAATGCATAAATGTAAATCCGCACTGGATGGACAGCCTGGCATTGTGGACACGTGCAGAATGTGGGTGAAATGTGGAATGCTCCTCCCACGCCGGAGCTCTTGGTTCACCACCTCCTCATGAATCATCAAGCCGTTTTACAAGCAAATCAACACACAGTGACCATTGACCATTCACTGTGTCTGCATGCATAAGCAGCTGTTGACAGTGTATCTTGTTCAGCTGGTTTGTAGTGCTGATATCTAGAAGCAGCAGTAAAAACATTCACCTATGGAAGTGAGATGTAGGTACAGTCTGTAGGCGTTGGGTGTTCCTCCTAAAGGAAGGTGAGGGATACACCATCACTTTCACTGACTGGGGTTGAGTTTAACAAAACTGTGTAGACTGGGACTCAAGTTATGTCCATCTGTGTTCACATTTTATCGTGGAACTGCTTGACAGATTAAAGGTGTGTGAAATTTTGAAAAACAATAGGCAGTTGTTTTAAACTCACCCACAGAGAGTGTCAGATCACATTAATTGCTACTTTGTTGTTATAAAAGGTCATGTGTCTTAAATTCTTCTCGATGTGGCTAGTGATTGAAAAATAGGAAGGTGACATCAACTGGAAGATTAAATTAAGCGTATTGCATTGTGGGACATAGTATTCCATGCTGTATATGCTGCTGTATGTTGTATAGTCATCAGGGTAACCTGAAAATCATTAATTGCAAGGTTCTGTAGGGCACACAGTATTTATGCTATATACTGCTGAAATAAAAAGTATAGTGCAGTAAAGTATTTACTTCAGGAATGGTAAAATAGTGTAGCAGTAGAAGTATATACTGCAAGAATAATAAAAAACAAGGGTGATAGTGTAAGTATATACTGCAGGAATAGTACCTCCGCTAGTCTTATTTTACCCATGTAAAAATTACTGAGCCTTTTTTATCTCCCCACACACAATCAGCACGGCAGTTGTACATTTCACTCCTCTCCTCCTGCTCAAGGCATCTCCGCTGACGTGTTATTTTCATCCTTCCGCCTGCTGTGCTGATTCATCTGTTCTGCTGCAGTCTGCAGCCTCACTGACCGAGTGAGCTCCAAGGATTTTCCCTGTCTTATGACAGTGCCGGGCCGCACATTCAAAACAAGCAGCTGCCGTTATGATCTTCTTAATGCAGAGACCAGAAACACAATCACCTGCCTTTTACGTTGCTGCAGGCTGGCGCAGTAAATGCAGATAAAGTGTTTTACAGTGGCGTCTCAAGGATTTCAGACATTTAAGCTTTAAGATATTATAAGATAGTTATCGGCTGCTGTATCTTGAGATTTGTAACCAGGTTGCAGAGAGGGCAAGTATTAGCACATAGCTACAGCTGGCAATTTAGCTGAAAATGTTTTTTATTTAATTTACACAAATATGCAGGAACACTGCATATCTAAATATGAATGTATTTACTTGGAAATGGCTGGATTCTTTTCAACCAAGGGAAGAACCATAATTTCAACCAAAAAAACATTGTTGTCAGTTTGTTGTCAAATATTAATGCATTGTAAAATACATAAAATCTAAATTCCCAAATTCATAATACATATAAATTATAAAAAAGCAATATTTAACTATGTTTCATTAAATCATTTTAAATGTATAATTTTTTCTTCTACATACCACAAAGTCTTCTATCAACAATTTTATTTTGGGTAATGACACGAACAAATGGAATTTTGAATCGGTTCACTGAAAGTTACAGTTTTAACTGTTTCATTGAAATGGCTTGAACTTACAGTGTTGCTTAAATTTATATCATCATCAAAATAATTAGAAATATAGTGTGAATATTCATTGCTAATTGTAAACTATACCATGAAGTGCCTTTATAATGTGATAATGTGAATACGAAGTACAAAAACATGTTCTAATCCAGTAGATGCAGTTTTTATTTAAAACCATAAATTCAACATTGCCAGTTTTAACAGTACAAGAATTTGGTCCACAAGGTCATGCGCTTCAAAGGGTTTGCGTCTTTTCTAAACACCGGTTCGCATCAAGACCCATTTAACAGTGCTTGTAGAGTCTGTGAACTGAACAAACCAGAATGCCCTCATAGCAGTTTCTCAAACTCTGGCATTCAATGGTAGTTACAGCTTACCCATATACGGTCACATGTAGCCACGGCAAGAAAGCGTGTTCGTTTACCGCTTGTATAAACAGTGACCCTCAGCAGAGCACCTCCTCCACTGGTGGAACGAAAACTGAAAAAAGGCAGAGGAATTTAAAGGGAGCGCAGGACAAATTCCTGGACTTATTGAGACTGGAATTTTTCTTGATTGAGGACACTCAATGTCCAAGAAATGCTACATGTTTGATAAGCATCATTATGAACATCTAATGGCTGTTGCCCAACTGGTAGAGGATATCACTACCGCTACAGTTTTGCAATGTTTGCAGGTTACCTTTTTGCAGCAATTAATATAAAATGCACACTTTTATCTGCTGTTGCTTGGTCTATATGCTATTTCCATGATGTTTTCACAAAAGTGAAATCAGTAAATATTTCATGTGGCTTTTGCAACAAACTAATCAATGGGATTTGTTTTCAACAATTGTACAATAGTTTTCATAATACTGTAAAACTTAATACAATGTGACACATACTTTTTCTGAGCAGGTGATTCCTATGACGTGTGTGCCATTTGTTTGGACGAGTATGAAGAGGGTGACAAACTGCGGGTCTTGCCATGCTCCCATGGTGAGTGTTTGTCTGGATTTTGGTCACCCAATGTGACCTTTGGGTAACTTATTTGTGGTCTTGAATTAGATGTCACATTGCTGGTGATGAGGTAACAAACATATATTTACTCATTTACTATATATTCTGTACATATGTTGCCAGACCTTTTAAAATTGTTTGCATCCTGCATCTCTTGCAAGGATCTCTTGCACTAATTTTCTCTGCGCCATTTGTCAGCCTACCACTGTAAGTGTGTCGACCCGTGGCTCACCAAAACCAAGAAGACCTGCCCAGTGTGTAAGCAAAAAGTAGTGCCGTCTGAGGGAGACTCAGATTCTGAATCTGACTCCGGTGACAGCGGCGCAGATGAGAATGAAGTGTCAGAAAACACGCCTTTGCTGAGATCCTTGGCCTCTGCCAGCACCCATTCCTTCGGGACCATGTCCGGCTCACCATCTCAGCATGAACCAGAATCATCGGACTACGACGAGCACAGCGACACCACCGACAGCGAGGAGGAAGTCACTGTGGAGACTGTGGTTGTTCAGCTGCAGCAGGGACGTCCAGATAACATGGAAGCCAATGCCTGAGATGTTAGCCAAAGCTAACTGGGACTCTTAAGTAGGGATTCCAATACACCTGAAGCAACGTTCCATGATCACTTATACTTTATCATTACAAGTTCATTTAACGTACACAACATTGTATAGAGAGCTCCGCAAAACTATGCAGCAATATTTTATAATTTACGATTAACCCCACCCAGTGCGAAATTTTTTGCCAACCTGCACAGAAGTCCTCGCTTTTAAAAATTTCATTTGTGCTTCGAGCACATGCTGACAAAATGCCAGACTGATCGGATGTGCATCAAATCTCAAAAAGAACTGCATGTTTCATGTGACAGACACTTCTGTTGATGGGTCGATAAAATGTGTTGCACCAATACTAACATCAGCATTAGTTTGATCAGTAAATAAATTAATATCAATCACTTAAGTGATCCTGGTAATGTAATTAGGTAATAACACATTTAAATACTGTATGTAGTAAAGGGTTTGTATGTAGAAATGGAAGGGTTTTTGATAACTGTTACCAACATCTGGTTGCCTTTTAAATGTTGCTTTATTGTGAAAGTAATGTTCTGTTCACCCTTGTTTCTAAGTAGTCTACATTCATTACATTCATGAATAAAATACTACATCTTTGCTGGTTTGAATTTTTCATCCATCATTTTGGAAAAAGATGAATATTTCTTAGTCACTAATTAAAAAAAAACTAATGTGCAATTATAGTAAATACAGTGTTCCTGCACCTTCTGACCAGTGATGTTCCATGTCTTTTCTTGCCGTTCATGCAAAGGTAAAAAAAAAACATTCTATAAATATTGCACTCACAAATATTAATCTCTAAAGACATCATTCAAATGCCATTTTTTATTTAATTTCTATAATCTTTGGAACTTTGTATATACCAAGTGTGTCCCACCACAAATTTTTAAAAGCTCACTATTTTTGTTTCAGAATTTTTTTGTAAATGTTATAGTACATTTTCATATTCCATCAAGTCATATTTCAGTAAATTCCATATAATAACAACCACTTTAAATGTGCAGCAATGAAAACTGACAAGTTACTTGGTTGGAATAAATTCATTTAATCTGTTTGTAAACAAAGTGGTGAAATTAATTTATGGCATTCCTTGGTGTATGCATATGAATCAAACATATCAGACTGTACCAAGATGTATGAAAAAGTACAGGGAAAATAAATTAAAGAGGTTCTTAACCTGTACAAATATTCCACAAAGTCGGAACATTTGTGTTGATACTAAAACACCCCAAACAAAGTGGCAATGAATTGTTTACTTGGAAGTTGTTAACAAAAGTTATGGCACAGGAAACACATTTTCTTTAATGATTTGTGGGTCATTTATTAATGCTATCATTTGGATTTTGACAGACAGTTGTATTGTGACATCTTGAAGGCAATTTATTTCAGGCATGACGTAGCATGCGATTAACAGATTCATCGATTCAAGTGTTAACAGTAAAAGCTGACAAAAATAAGACTGTTTACATCTTACTTGTGAGCTTGTCTTCGGACGCTACGTAGTGTTTACAGTCAACAAAAACTGGTCCAATGAAAAATCCAAACTATTTACTCCTCAAAAGGTTATATAAGGATACCCACTATCTGAAATGGCAGTCTACTTGGAAAAAGAAAAAGCTGTATATTACATAAGGTAGCAAAATAAGTGCTTTAGCTACAACAATGACGGAATGTCAACAGAGTTTCAATTAGGCTGAATGTAATAATGAACTCGTGGGAGAAAATGCTACTTGCTTCTTATCATTGCACTTAACAGACAGCTGAACTAAAAGAGAAACCTCTCAAAGCCACCCCAGCAGATCTCATCGTTGGTGAAACAAGGGGGGAAATATGAAAGATTAAGATACATCAGTTAGTAATAGAGGAAGGCTAGTCATCCACAGGTAGTGTTGGAGTGTCTCTAAATTAGAAGGGGTAGTGTTGGAACATGGGTTGGGTAAAGTTAAAGGAATGAGGTCGGGTAATGAGTCTGTGTGGGACAGACATACAGTTGATACATTGGGTTGTAGGTCATGTTTAATTTTCACAACCCGTGTTTTATAGTTTTATGTCTGGAAATTATGCTTGGAAAGATTTTCAATGCTTCATGGCCCAGACTGACTGAATGTTAATCCCGCAAAGACCTCATTCACATCAAATAACATAAGGCTTTCACCCTGACTGAAGTACACTCAGTGGGCTCAAAGATATGTGTACGGTCGACCTTTCCCAGACTTGATCTAGGAAGGAGGAATTTGAGTTTTTAGCTCAAGCCTTTGGTCAAAAATATATTTAGTTGTGTAATAGTAGTGCCAACATAAACATTAAAAAAGGGGATAAATTATAGTATGGGTTTTATTAACAAATGGTAAGTTGGTGGTGTTAGGTAGAACAACACGAAATGTGGAATAGAAAATGGATGACAGGAAATCTCATCTAGACCAGTAAGCAGTGGTAAAATGAGCTGCTAGGTGGGGAGGTGTCTTAATATCCAGATTTCCTCAGGTAGTCAGCCATGTGATATGCTTTCTTGTTGAGCAGCCCTCCATGGGTGCCTTCCTTGCCCATGACTATAACCAATGCTGGAGTACACAAGGGAAAAACAAGAACAAAAATCAACAAACTGGGGGCAAAAAAAAAACTGTCCCAACTAAAAAAACAATTGTTGACAAAATTCATTACCCTTCCTTGCAATTAAGATGTCCAAAAGCGTTAAATGGGTCTGTTTTAAGGGGAAATCTTCACAGCTTATTTTGGGAAAGTGAGTGAACTTTTATCTTTTGTTTCTTCCCTCCCAATTTCACTACTTAAGAAGAATAAAACTAAAACCCTGAATCTCTCAAATATTTTGCCATGGAATATGCCTTCTTATTCAAGCCGCCTCCATGGACCCCTTCTTTGCCCATTACAAGAACCAAGACTGAAAGAAAAAAGATGGAAAAAGGAAGTTAAGAGGACAGGAAAATCCCACCTTTGGGACAAAAGCCAAACCAAGATCAAGACAGAATAAAAAGCCCAACCAAGATAGCATCAACTCAGTGAAGATAACATGCACAAAGAAGGAAAGATTGCAGACCTAAAGAATTGTTTACATTACTTTAATATTAAAATATTACTTTATCTGCTAATCTGGTAACACTGAAATAACTTTCAGTAATAACATTAGGAATGCATTAGCATTATGACATTACGTACAGCCTCAGTTTTGCATGGCCACAAACCATTCATGAATGTTTGTTGTATGTTGCACACTGTGGGCACAAATGACAGGTGCTTTATACAGCTGCAAGGCTTAAGTTAATTGGCTGCTGCACAATTTTCAGGACAGGTTGTTATCACCCTGCATAGTAACAAAATCACATTTACAACTTTCTAGACTCCTACAATGAGGAAGATGCAGTCACTGGATTTGCCTACATTTGGAGGTTCGAGGCTTTATGTCAAATATACTTAAAGCTTTTTGAGGACACTTAGCAGGAAATAAAGAAAATGCCTTTGATTTTAGTTGACCCTAAACGCATACAAAATGGCCTGTGGTTGGATGTTTTTTTATATGTCAATCAGGCATCAAGTGGGCGGTCCTTGGCCAGAATAAGCTTTAACAGGGACCACATAGACAGGATGCCAAAACACAAGACTACAAGATACAATACACAAGATATACTGCTTAACAGATCTAACTAAATGAAAGTTATTGTAGTGTTACCATTAAGTTAAGGTCTATTGATTTCATATTAGCCAATTTTGGATTTTATATATGGAAAACTAAAGTCTATAAAGAATTCAGTATGTAAGAAAAAGATTATATTAAATTAGAAATCCTCAACAAAATGCTTCACCACATTCAAGCAAGCAGGGATAGTACCTCTTCTCAATACATGCCACAGATATGCTTGAAAGAGATTATTCAGAACCGCTGCAGGGAAAGTTGTTTTTATTTCAGGAAACAGGAAACCCTCACACACTTTAAACAGCAACAGCCCCAGATTTATGTGAGATTAGCAGAAACATGCATGCAAATCGGGGGAAATGTACCTCGGCAGATTCCACAGACAACTACCTTTGAGTTTAGTCATGGCTAAAGAGCTTGTGTTTAAAGAATATCTATTTAATTAATAAAGTACTTAAACTATGAATAAAAGTTCTATCACTTTGCAACATCAGGTTGAAGGAGTTGAAGGAGAAAAACAACTCACTGAATATATAAACAACTCACTGAAGTGCTTCCTATCTGCCTCCGAAATAACAAAAATTTGATTAATGAATTACGCTTGATTCCATGTACAAAAGACTGCTACACTAAATATCTGAGATAAAGTTCTATCTAATCTACAATATTTAAACAGTTGTATTGAGGAAAGGTGTCTATATTATCAATCACACACACACACACACACACACACACACACACACACCTAAGTTAAACACATCTAGGTGTTTAACTATATTAATATAAAGTCAATACAAGAAAATGCAAGAAATTGACTACTACCTTTGGCTGCTTTGCCGACAGCAATGTTGTATGTGGCCTCTCCTGCTTGGCTCTTAGTCCTTATGTCCATTGTCCAATCACTGTCGATCAGGAGACTGTCTCGAATAACTGAGCATTTCTTTGAACCTAAAGTCAGGCCGTTGGTGAAGAAACTTTCTCTGTCTTTTCCTACTAGGATGTCGATTTCTGTTGGCTGAAATACAAAAAGACTATTACAGGTGGAACAGTATTTGTAATCGTTCACCTTTTACTTCTTTATTAAGCCATCAAACAAAAACTGTCAAATGCTTTTAAGAAATAATATATACTATGTAATAGATACTTTTAATAATAACAGATACTTTAAGATATACTCTTAAAAATACTCTTATAAAGTAAGAGATACATAATTTCATACAACTGTCATCATGTACAAGGATGCCACAATTTGAAGATGGCTGGAAATTATGCTATTACTTTAAGAGGCTGATTGTTGATATACATGTAACCTACATAACTTCACATTTTTGAACTTTAAACAAAAAAAGTCAGTGTTTTTACATTGAAAACTTAGTGGACTTTATAAGGATATTTCTGAAATATAATGAAAGCACAGCTGAGCAGATTTGATTTGTACCAGTACATCCTTAAATGCGCTGGTACACCTGCTATTTGATATATCTGGGAATATTTAGCCTAACCATCACAAAATTACTAAGACTGTGATAAAATTCACTAGAAGTTACTTAAGTTATTTCCAGTAAGGGTTCTATGTCTAGAACCTATGCAACTAGAACTTTATAAAAAAAATCTTAAATTTATGCTGATTATTTACATTTGTTTTCAGTAGTATCAGCTTCTTAATAAATACTGTAAACCAACAGGAAAATCCTATTTACATATTCAAGGTTAAGAAAAATCGTTCACCAAAAACTGAAACTTCTGTCACTTGTATCGAAGAACCCTGTATGACTGACTGACTTGCAAAATACAAAAGGAGAAATCTTGAAGAATTTTTTAATAAACAAACTAAATGGGGGGTAGGGCTATTACTTTTATTGTATTGTTTTACAAAAATATACTAGCTTTAAAGTAACCGTATAATGGCAGATTTAAGGCTTATTATTAAGTTGGGGAAAATAAAGTACAGTGTGATAAGTAAACCTGTTTGTTATCGGATGAATTAACACCTGAGCGCCATCTTGGACAACGGGAACACATGCACAGCGAACAATCCCGTATTCCTGAACGCATTCCGTACATTCCGCAGCTAAACGACAAGTATGCGAAGGCATGTTAGTGAACTTGCGTAGCCGTCTGATGATTTTCGAATGTGACCGGTTGATTGAATTGGCTTGTCTTTACATCCGAAAACATATATTATTTCCTTAAACTCGTACAACTTTGACTGAGACAGTTTTAACACATCACACTTGCGTTTCACATCATTACAACGCGTTTGTGCATTAAAGTTTTAGCGCCAAATAAAGAGTTAACCTTTATTATTAAAAGAAAGACTGGATAACCAAAACATAATAATGCGTAAAACGTGTTTAGTCAAACGTTTTTACATTAGATATCGACCAGCTGTGTGTTTTGTTAGCATTCGCTGGAATTCTGTCCGATCAGGGCCTTGAATTTCTAATAATCTGACCGGCTAATCGAAACAGGCTGTGTGTCAAAATCTAGTATCTTGCCTACACGGACAGCAACGTTTCGAGACGTTCAAAAATGAACATTTTTGGATCTTTCCAATTGAGCGTCATTTTGGCGCGTTCTGAATGAACAGAATATTTTTTATTCATAAAAAAAAATTTGAAACAGCATTTTGCCGCGTTTTAAAATCCGCCTTCTTTAAAACCATCCTAGGCGCATTGCGAGACCGTGCGCATGATGATCAAAATGCTGTCTGGGTAGGCAGGTCACTAGGATAGGAACATAACCGCAAATTTTTTGTCCATCACTATAAACAGCACAAAGAGACCTTATGATTATACTTATTTACCGTGATGTTTGTGAACGTCCCCCCCTCCTGCGCTGCCCATACGTATTTAGAGTCTGAGTTGTACCCGACAATGGCGGAGTCCTGGCAGCTGCCATCCGACATCAGGTTATCCACGTAGCTCTGCCATGACGACATGTTTGCCTTTTAATTTCAAACGCACACACTAACTTTAAAAAACGGAACTAACAATCTTGTACGGTCTCGGATTGTGGTAACCGTATATTCTGATGTCCCGCACGCCCCCTTCTCTAATGTGCGTTTGAGCTGCAGAGAGTCCCGGCTTTACGGACACTCAGGGTGTAGTCCCTCAAATATTCTTCCGCGCAGGCGTGCCTAGGCTGCGGTCCTTTAAGCGGATGAATACATTCCGACTGGGCATAATGAAGTTTGGGTGGTTCGGCACTATGTATAATAAAGTTAGCCGTTGCGTGTCTTTTTTCATAGTTTTTCTTTTCAAATAAAAATAATCAAATTACTCGCCTCCATAAAATTACATTTTGTATTTGCTCCTTAGTTCTCATTTATTTATACAGAATTAATCTGTAAAGAATACAATATCCACTTGTAAATGTAGCTTGTAGACTTGTTGGTTCTTAGGACAAAATGTTTAGTAATAAATACGTAAATGTAAAGTTGAAAGATCTCACGGAATCAGTTAAAAGATTTTAGAGCTTAATATAGGTTATAATCACTTTGATAACTATACCCGAATGTTTATGAATTGTTGCTTTTGCCGTGCGTATCATAACCTTTTAGGACCTCTTGTGGATAAATGTTGTAATAACAGGTTAAAGACAACCTACGATGCTTGTTTAACAACAAAAAATATGTATTTTTCCTGATTTGCATATTCTTTTCAGAATCAGAAAGGTTTTCTGGAATTTTCTTATAAACTTATATAAACTTCCAGTACACACATACAAAATAAAAAACACATAATTATAAAATGAAAGAGTGAAATATAAACATTTAAAAAACGTCAAATATAATTCATTGTATGTTTATGTTTTTGTGCATAGATCAGACACATAAAAAACATAGTGCACAATGTTTGAGAACTACAGGAGACAATCACGTATGTCCCTTATAACTTATAAATGCAACTTATATTTTAAAAGCAGCTGAAATTTTACAGGTATGTATTTTTCATATTTATATGGCTTACAGGAGTAACACAACTTTTTACCTTGTATTGTCTTATAATTGTATAGTTTTAGTATAAAATTTAAAGGGTTTGCATATAAATCAGTCAAACATTAAGACCTTAATTAACTTAATTTATTATACTATGTAACTGTCACAGAGGAGGCTCCTGCTCCGCATCCCCTGAGCCACCAGAGGGAACCATCACCCGAGTATTGACTTGTTTTACTTCTGGACTACGATTCCCAGAATGCACCGTGCCTGGGGCTAATTACTCTCACCTGCTGCTCATTGACTCTCCCTATTTAAGCACCTTTGAGATTCGCGTTTATGTAAAGTCTTGTTTTGTCCTGGCAACAACTCTGAGTGGGTTTCCCTGTGTATTGGTGCTTGCGGTTGATTTGGATTGGCTATTACTCTTGCCTGTTTGCTGCCTGCCCCAACTCGGATTGTTTGCTTGTCAACTTGTCAAGGCTATACAAGGTGTGTGCCTCGAATCCACGATGGCATCTTCGCCCTCACCTAGTAGCACCACTCCTGTTGCCCCGTCCTCCATCAGCCCTCACCTCGCCTTTCCAGACAAGTTTGATGGTAACCCTTTAAAATGTAAAGGTTTCCTATTGCAATGCTCTGTTTGTGAATCAACAGCCAAACCTGTATCCCTCGGAGTCCAGTCGAATCGCTTTCGTATGTTCTCTGCTGACTGGAAGGGCACTTGAATGGGCAACCACTGTATGGGGAATGGATGGATCGATCTTCCCAACATTCGAGTCATTCCTGCAGCAGTTCCGGGAGGTATTTGAGCATCCTGCAGAGGGGAGATCACCCGGTGAGCAACTTATCTCAATCTCAAGGCAAATTAACAGCAGCAGATTGCGCTTTAACATTTCGGGTAGAGGCCCCCCCTAAATTGCTTTTCTGTAGGGCCCTAAACTTAGAATGAGAATGCCGAATACATCACCAGCTGTATTTGTACTGTGGTCAAGCCGGACAACTAAAGATCTCCTGTCCCGTCCGACCCGCTTCTAATCCACTTGTGGTGAGTGCCACAAATATCTAACCAATCATCAGCCATTATGCATGCATCTGATGTTGTTCACCGATCAAGTTATTTCCACCTCCGCAATTAGACTTTATTACAGACTTGCCCAACTCTCAGGGCAACAACCATTCTCACCATAGTCTATTGGTTTTTTTTCTAATGCCTGCTGTATAATTCCCCTTCCCAAACTCCCCACCTTATTTGAGACTGCTGAACTACTGTAACCATGGTTTTTGTTTTTATGGATTACCTGATGACATGGTATCTGACCGAGGTCCCCAATTCCCTTTTAAAGTTTGGTCATCCTTTTTCCCAACACCTCGGAGTCAATATCAGTCTCTCCACAGTTACCATCCACAATCCAATGGTCAAACCAAACGCTTGAACCAGGAAATCATCCGTTTTCTATGCATCTACTGTCAAACTAACCAAGCAGACTGGAGTAGGTTTCTAATGTCGGTCGCGTATGCCCAGAACCTTCTTGTCAAGCCGTCCACCGTATTAACCCTGTTTAAATGCATCCTAGGATTTCAACCACCCTTATTCCCCTGGTTAGGTGAACCCACTGATGTCCCATCCGTCACAGACTGGCTACAACAAAGCAAGTATGGGATTGTGCTCGCACTCGCCTGCATCATGCCATCCGACGCCAAACCCATCAAGCTAATCAGCACCGCCGGACTGGTCCCGCTTACTCCCCTAATCAATCCCGGGAACACTGTTTAAGGCTTTTCGTGCCGTAAACTCCGACCCGGGTATGTCGGCCCTTCTGTCACAGAGGAGGCTTCTGCTCCGCCTCCCCTGTGCCACCAGGGGGAACAATCACCCGAGTATTGACTTGTTTACTTCTGGACTGTGTTTCCCAGAATGCATCTTGTCTAGGGCTGATTATTCTCGCCTGCTGCTCATTGACTCCATTTAAGCACCTTTTGAGTCCTGTTTTGCCCTGGTATTGTTTCTTGTGTTTGATTTGGCTTGTCTATTACTCTTACCTGTTTGCTGCCTGCCTCGACTTGGATTGTTTCTCTTTTATGGTTGGTTGCTGCCTGCCTTGACCACTGCCTGTTTACTGATTTTTGTTCTGCTCTGCCTGTGTTTGACCCCTGCTATTTGACTATGACTAAATCTGCTGCAAATGGATCCCAATGCTTCTGACGTTTTGTTACAGTAACACTGTAGGAACTAGTGTTAATTTAATGCACTAGAAACATTTTCATATTTTAAATGTGGGATGTTTGCTTTTAGTGCTGTCTTTGCCCTGAGCACTGATTCATTTCTAATCCTGGTTGATTTATATTGTGCAATAATGATCTTATTTTTGCAATTCAAACTAACTTAATCAGACATTTAAAAAATGCAATAAATACAGACAGTTGATACACAAATTTTATTGAGTAATAGTTAGGACATTTTGAAGTGTGAAATTTTCTTTTATAAACGCATCTTACAACTGGTTGCACGAAGACTTACAATCTTCATCACACACTACATTAGGGCAATAAGTGCCAAAAGACTCTTCAGAAGAAATTCATATTGCATCAGGATTACAAAATTGCAAGGTTCTTGTCAAGAACTTCATGATTGCATTGGTTGGTTTCCTTGACTTCTGTATGGATGGTGTCAATTCATAAATGCTGTTCAAATCTTTACATATCATAAGGATGTCTTCCTCATTTTTCAATTCAGTCTTTAATGAATCCCATCTAAAAATTGAAAAGATATGACTGCTAATAAACCACATTTGTGAAACTCATGAAAAAACACTTGGAAAATAAATGATTGCAGTGAGACTTAACCTGAAAGAAAAATGTAACTTAGACTTAACAGTCATGCTTTGCCCCTTATTACACAAATTGGCTTGAAACTTTCTAAAACCTCTAAGTCAAATATCCTCACAGTAAAACCATAACGCAACTGATCTGCACTGCTTACATAGCACATTTTCCTAAGGGTTTCTTAAAGGCTATTTATGACAAATGAAAAATCTTGGAAGCTGCTGTTCATTTTCTGAAATGTGAATACCAACTGAGGTTGTCAGTCTCTGACATTTTCTCTAACATTTCCACAAAATATTGAAAGTAATTCAGATTTTTGTTTTTGGGTAAACTATCCCCTTAAGTCTAGTTTCAACCAGCTTTTATTTGGCTAAGTTCAGCTATTCTGAGCCAGATAAAACTTGACTGTTCTCAGAACAGTGAGTAACTTCCCAGTTTAGATGATAAAATTAGAGAAATTCCCTCCCAACTTTTTTACATCTATGTTCAGTATGAACCAGACTTAACCACATTATGTGTCTATGACAGTGTTCAGCCCACAAAAACAAAGAATGTATGTGTGGGCATGACAAATATCAACTGTCTTAGGGTGATTTGAATCAAAGCCCTCAAAAAGATGCAGACTGATTTTAGAACATACACACATAAATGTAGCCAGCTAAAATAACAGCCGTGTTCTCATTCACCACAGGACTGGGGAAAATACAACAAACAGTTTCATGTGTTGTGTAACTTTTGAGTGACACTCAGAATTCTAGAACAACTTTATTATTTCAAAAATGTCTGATTTATATTAAGAAATAATTTAATGTTAAACAATTTTATTTCAGATTCACTACTGCTATGTCAACGATTTGTTTAAATAGCAACACTTTTTTAAAATGTCAAGTTTGTGTGTTAATCCTATAATTGGAAAAACCCTACATAGTCTTTTTTCACTATGTAGCACATTTCACTGATGTTTGGATTGGGCAGCAAAGAAGATGGGCAAATGTAAAAGCAAAACAAACACTGCCTCCCTTACTTATTGAAATAGATTCATGCCTAAAATAATGACCTAAACTAATAAACAAACTCCAGCCGAGATGTTTCTGTCCATACTAGCTGCATTCCTCTTCGCCCCTGCACGAACGTTTTTAAAAAGCGAAACAAAGAAGAATGTGTGTTTTTAACACGGCTTGTATAAGAAACACTTGAGGATGTGCCAAGCAAAAATGACCAAATATGTACACACTAAAATGACCTCTGTTAAACTTTATATTTTACCAAACAACCCCAAAAAAAAACCAAACCCCAGCTAACAATGTTAGGTTGTGAGAACAAAAACACAAAAAGTGTTTTTATAAAGGTTCTAGGAACGTTTAAAAATGTCCAGTTTTAAAGTATTAGTGTTATTACTTGTTTATTTCAATATATACATACACGTATACACACGCACACATACTTTTTTGATAACTTGACAAAACTTTTAAAGAATGATAGTCAATGTTCTGAGAATGTTACTATTTAGCTGGGCTGTCAGTATTGAACTTTGCTGCTCATCATGTGCTGTTTGTGCTACAGACATGAATGATGCCTTATGTTATGATGCATGTTGAGAAGTGAGTGCTGTGGAGGAGTACTTTCCTACGCCGTCAGATTTGATAGAAAATATCACAGACTTACATTAAAGGATTACACTATTCTAAAGACATTAATCAACAGCACTGATGCCACTAGCATGATCAAGCAGCACTTTTTGTAAAAATGCAGTATGAAATACAAATAAATGATGACCTTTATTCAGTTTAAAATAGTACAAATATCTTTGAAAGGATTTTAAAAGGGACATTATACTTTCCATGCTTATCTCTGAATTTGTGTTTAATGATTATTTATGTTTTAGCTATCTGTCATTGCAAAAAAAAACTTAAATATTGAGTTTAATTGAATATAATTTGATGATATAATTTGAATATACTGACTTTATTTAATAACTCGAAAGTTTCCATGAGTTTTCCTGTAGCTCAGTGGTTAGAGCATGGCGTTAACAACGCCAAGGTCATGGGTTCGATCCCAGGGATTGCAC
>JAZGTJ010010620.1:0-17889 GCA_036877575.1 Botia almorhae
AAATTCAATATACTGTTTTGTGTGAAAGAGTGAACTAGATGATTCTCACGTCATTTTGAAGAAAACACTCTGGGCTACATGCATAAACGTTACTTTCTCAAAACACAATCATGTACATACATGCAGCTCAAATTTTATTGTAGCCCAGTTTGTGCTGAATACAGTGTTATCAAACTTTAGCCATTTATATGTTCATAAGCACCTGAAAAAAACAAAAACAAATGTCAGAGCATGTCAAAACTTCTCCAGGGCTCCAAAACACCCTCGGATCCCAGAGGGTTAAAGCAAAATATCACTCCTAGTGGTTGACTGTGGTATAGGTGATGGGAGCCTGAATCAAATGCCTTCAGTTTTGTAATGGAATGGAAAAAGTATAAACATTAAACATAATGTTAAGCCAAAATTAGATTTTTATTTGATTTTCTTCTTGGGGGTCCGGCCCCCAAGGAGACTGTCTGGTAAAACTCTGGCCCTCTGACAAATATAGTTGATGACCCCTGGTCTATGGCCACTGCCCCTGTGGGCCAGAAGTGGCACACCTACACAAACATTTGAAGGGTGTAACGAAAGCAGAGTTGTGTGGATCCATCTGCAGTGAGTTCAATACCGGCAAACAGAGCAATGGAAATAAGGCAAAATTGTAAACATCTTTGTAAATGTTGTAAATGTCTTGTTTTGCCATGCACTACATTTCAGAGTGTTTTCTTGGACTGATTATCTGTTGCTATTTGGACTGTTTACCGTTTTGGATTCTTTGCCGCCTGACCTTTGTTTTTGCCTTGGACACTGTTATTGATTGTTTGCTGCCTGCCCTGACCCTTGCCTGCTTTCCCGGTGTGTTTTTGTCTCACCCTCATTGCTCTGTTTGCCGGTATTTGACCCTCGCCTGATTTTGGTTTACTCTTTTGAATAAAATGCTGCAAATGGATCCTACTGTCTCTCGGTCATCGTGCAGGCGGCAAACAGGCGTAATCAATAAATAATCCAATAATTCAATTCCATTCAATTCAATTGAATTTTATTTATATAGCGCTTTTTGCAATGTTACATTGCTTCAAAGCAGCTTTACATAGAGAAACAAAGAATAATAATAAAAACACAGAACAAATGTCGGACATGTTAATGGTATTATTGCAAATAATATGTGTGGGATGTAAAAGACTAATTAGGTATACTAGGTTTTTAGTATGTTAATGAATAAAGGGTTGACTGATAAAACCACAAAATTGTTGAGGAAGATATGCGTTTCAGCTTACATAGGGATGGCATATAATAGACGCCATTTTAAGGTAAGGGATTTGCAATAGTACCATGAACTACATAACATGCAAAAGTAGCATACGTACATACATATATGCAATATATATGCAATATATATGCAATAAAATATTAGACGTTTACAATTTACAAAGCCCTAGGCTAAGGGTCATTTCATCCAGTCCCCCACCATCTGGTCTCAGAGTTTGGATCCAGCTGACTACAGGACCTTGAGGAATGAAAGACAAACAAATTTAGTGTGGAGCCGGTACATCTGTTCTTGTGGGAAGTGTTCCTGGTTCTGGTTTACCTAATTAATGCAGGCTAATAATCCCTTAGGGGATTTGAGTAATAAATCCATATGACTGTGTATATGTGTCCATATGTGTAGGCAAGATTAAAGAGGTGGGTCTTTAGTCTAGATTTAAAATGACAGAGTGTATCTGCCTCTCGGATAACACTGGGAAGACTATTCCAAAGTTTGGGTGCCAAATATGACAAGGATCTACCACCAGCACTTGTTTTTGAAATTCTGGGTATTAATAATTTTTTCAAATTCTTGAAATTCTGGGTACTAACAGAATTTTCAGTGAACACGAAGGACTATAATAGCAGGGGAGCTTGCTTAGGTATTGAGGAGCTAAACCATTCAGGGCCTTGTAGGTAATTATCAGGATTTTAAAATTTATACGATGCTTGATAGGCAGCCAGTGTAGAGTTGCCAAAACCGGGCTTATATGGTCATACTTGTTCGTTCTCGTGAGAACTCTAGCTGGTGCATTCTGAACCATCTAGAGTTTTTTGATTAATCTTGAAGGGCAGCCACCAAATAAGGCGTTGCAATAATCGAGTCTTGATGTTATGAATGCATGAATTAATTTTTCAGTGTCTGACTTTGAGAGCATGTGTCATAGTTTTGATATATTTTTAAGCTGAAAAAATGCAGTTTTACAAATATTGGAAATATGGCTTTCAAAGGACAAATTATCATAAAAAATGACACCCAGATTTTAGGCTAATGAAGCAGGCTTTATAGAGCATCCATCCAGAGTAAAGCAGTGTTCTTTGTTGCTCCATGTGAAGGGTTTTTGTTCAATGAGTAAAACTTGAAAAAGAAAGTTGCTAGCCATCCAAGTTTTGATATCGACTATGCAATCTGTTAGTTTAGTGAATTTATGAGTCTCGTTGGGCCTAGAAGAAATGTATAGCTGAGTATCATAACAATGGAAACTAACTCTTAAATAATTGTCTCTTAAAAATTGCTCCCAGAGGTAGCATGTGTTACAGTGGGGCCAGTTGTGTTTGTGATAAAATAAACAACGGGAAAACGGAACTAGATTTTTAATGAAATAATAAACAAGGAAAACAACACAAACACTAACCGAAAAATGATAAAGTCACAACAAGTGCAAACAGCAGTGAGGAACAAAACAAACCACGATGATAATATAAAACAGAACCAGGGCAGAAGTATCCAGCAGGGGTAATCCAAAACTGTCATTCGAATGCAAAGTCCAAGAATAGCACAAGAATATAATAACAACAAAACCACCGAACAACTTAACCAACCAACATTGATACATAGAAAACACGGAACTTAAATACACTGACAAATCAAGAGGCGACAGGTGATGACGATAAACATAATCCGGAAGTGCATAAGAGTGATACGGGAAACAGAACATAACATGTCATAATAAAAGGCTTCGTAACAGCATTTAGAAGGTGAAAAGTAAGGTCCCAAGATCTGAGCCCTGCGGTACTCCATATTGGACTTGTGATTGGTTCGAGACCTTTTCATTCATAGCAACAAACTAGAATCGGTCAGATAAATATGATTTAAACCATGCCAGTGCAGTTCCATTTATGCCAACGTAGTTTTCAAGCCTATTTAGTAGAATGCTGTGGTCAATAGTGTCAAAGGCTGCGCTAAGGTCAAGTAATACTAGAAGAGAGATGCAGCCACGATCGGCTGACAAAAGCAGATCATTAGTAACTCTGATGACAGCAGTCATCAGAAATAGATAGCATTTCTTTTCAGAAAAGAGCACATCTGTGAAGACACCACCTTATATTTTTTCACTATTTTTGAGATAAATGGTAAATTTGAGATGGGTCTATAATTTACTAGTTCCCTAGGATCAAGCTGTGGTTTTTAATAAGGTGTCTGATAACAGCCAGTTTGTAAGGTTTTGGCACATATCCCAACACCAATGATGTATTAATAATACTATGTAGAGGGTCTATAATTTCAGGCAGCATCTCTTTTAGCAGCCTGGTAGGTATAGGATCAAGCATACATATTGATTTAGATGCTGTGATTATTTTTGACTTCATCCCTATCTATAGTAGAGAATGACTAGAGTCGCTCCATAGGCAGGTTATGTTGCATCTGATTTGTTTGTGTTGCATGTTAATAAGACAGTTGCATGTTAATATTTTTTGCTCTTGCAGTGTCTATTTTGTTGTTAAAGAAATTCATATCTAGATATTTATATGTCATAAATCATCACTATTATGGTATTGACAACTGCCAGAGGCAAATAACGCTTTATCCTTGGTTAATTTATCCACTGTGTCAAATAGATATCTAGGGTTGTGTTTATTTTCTTCTAAAAGATTTGAAAAGTAGGCAGATCTGCAGCTTTTTAAGGCCTTTCTATAGTTTGAAACATTCTCCTTTCATGCTATCCGAAATACCTCCAGTTTTGTTTGCTTCCAATAATCAAACACAGGGTAAACAATAAACAGGGAAAAACGTTTGGAAATGATAGCAAAGGCAAATCAAGACTTCGCAATGAGAAGAAGACAGAACACAGCTTATATAGGCAGGGTAATTGCACACAGGTGAAACCAATGAATAATCAGTCTGACGTATGAGGCGTTAGGGGAAATATAGTTCCTAACAGAGTTAGTATTCTGGTGACAGCAATCTCTGCTGGCATGGGGGAGGCGGAGCTAAGGTCTCCTCAGTGACAGAGCCCATGCCCCTACCCCCTGCGAGCAGCTCCTGGCACGAAGAAGAAAGCACTGGTAGGCCTCCTCGCTGTTCACTAGGATTGGGGGGGTTGGCTAACAGGGACCATCCTCCGATGCTCGAGGGTGTTCGCCAGCAGGTTTTAGCAATGTAATGTGAAAGGTGGGAGAAATACGATAGTTAGAAGGGAGATCAAGGCAGAATGAAACGGAAAGTGTTATTTGTCTAATAATTGTAAAAGGACCAACATACCTGGAACATTACAGGGTAGCCGGAGGAATAGGTCATGTGTAGAAAGCCATACCCATTGGCCAGGTGTGTAGGCAGGACCCTGGTGACGATGTTGGCAAGCGTACGAGGTCTGACGCTGAACGGCATGCAGGACATATTCAAGATTTTTGTGGTCATTAAGAACAGTGAACGGGTGAGAAGCCACCTCTTACCAATGCCGCCATTCCTCCAGGGCCAATTTTATAGCTAATAGCTCATGATTACCCACATCATAATGGAAAATGGGAAATGGGTAGCGGAATTTAATGTTAAGCTCGTTAAGCACTCTATAATCTATGCAGGGTCTTTTTCACGAAGAACCCCACTGATGCTTGGGAGTTGAAAGGGCGGATGAACCCCAGAGCTAATTCTTCTTCTATATATGATTTCATGGCCTCAGACTCTAATTCTACCCTTAGGGTGTGTCATACCTGGCATCAGGTCGATGGCACAGTCCATCTCACGATGAGGTGGTAATTGAGTAGCCTTCCTCTTACTGAAAGCTTCGGACAAATCAGCATATTTAATGGGTAACTGTGATTGGGAAACCAGTGGGTTTAAATTAAACTGACAGTTGGTACAAACATCGGCTTTTGCCCCAAAACGTCAATGACTGCTGACGTTAACAGCGGCTGCTGCCTCAGAGAAAAGTGGCAGCTCTGCTTGCCAAAGGAAATGCCACAACTATCTGCCGCGAATTTTGTGATCATGTCACTCATGCAGTAAAGCAATACAGAATAAATGAACAGAGACTAAAGAAGCCTGTCTAAGAAAAGAAAAAGAGCTACAAAGAAAACTGCCTCAATTGCAACTTGAAGAACTAATAAATAAGCATAAGAAAAAGGTTCAAACCACAATAAAGAAAAAAGAATCAGATGTCAGTGATAGCTTCTGTAAATGCACCACCAGCTATCCAGCTGACTCCATCTGCAGTGATGACATCATGTGCAGCAATTGCTCCAACTGCACACCAGATCCCTGCACCTATTGTCAATGTTTATACTTAACAACCAAGACAAAGGGGGTGGAAAGGAAAGTTAACTAAAAGAGGACAAAAAGGAAGAGGCGTATTCAATAATTTTCCTCCAGGAGTGTGCTGGGGATGTGGACAATCTGGACATGACAATAAAGATTGCCCCACCAATCCATGGCAACAGTGACCTGGGGGTGGAATGGGAGGAGGGTGGCAGCAGCCCTTTTAAGGTCCATCTCAAGGTCAAGTAAACCATTGGGGAGGTCAAAATCAAGGTTACTAGGGATGCTCAGAAAATCCTATAGGGTAGAGTCAGCTACCAATTTTAACAACCAATGCTGATGCTAAGAACCTATGCTACGTATTAAAATAGAGGAAAAAACCACAACCATGTTAGTAGACACAGCAACAGTTTATACATGTGTAAATTTAAATTACGCCTGTCTGGGATATTTGCAAAGACAATAGGATTCTCGGGACAAAAGTAGCTAATTCATATGACTGCTCCAGATTGTTTACAAGCCAAAAACAAAAGTGTTATTGTTAATTTGTTATTAATTGTTGAAAATTAAACAACAGGGATATTGGTCTTCGTATTTACATGCAATGGTAGGTGAAGTTTTGTCCTCATATGAAATTTGTGCCAAAAACAATGTTAGAAAAGATACATTAACACCAATAGGCCACATACCAGTACCAGAAGGACCATTCAGACACTTGGTGATGCATTATGTGGATTTGATAAAGCGAGTTCAAGGCAAAAGGTATATGCTAGTAGTAATAGACCGATTTAGCGGATGAGTAGAAGCAGTACCATCAGCAGATGAAGGGGCAGGAAAAGTAACTCAATTTCTCATGAGAGAAGTAATCCCTAGATTTGAAATTCCATCCAAGTTCAGATAATGGATCAGCATTCATTTTGAAAACTGAAAAAGCAAGTACTCCAACAATTAAGATTAAAACAAAGACTAGGCTGTATTTATCATCCACAATCACAAGGGATAAATGGTACCCTCAAGGTCAAACTTAAAATCTGTGAAAGTGCTAAACTGGGTTGATGCTTTAGCTCCTTAGTGCAAGAGGTAAAGCATGCAAACTAACAGAAGCACACACATAACTCCGCATGAAATGCTTATGGGTCGACCCATGCCTGTGGCATATTGCAGAGGTCCCTACAAAGGACCCCCAGGGAGCAATTGCAATTGGAATTTAGGTCTTATATGAGCTATTTTCAGGAAAAGAAAAAGGAGCCCAGGACAGCCCAACGGCAGTCCAAGTGGAAGGAAGCACTACTTGGTATCATCTAAGCCATTAATTAACACTTAAAATCATTAGTTATAAAAGCCACAGTTAAGCAAATGGAGGTATTAAGATGTCAAGATGAGAAACTACAGTGCCTTGCAAAAGTATTCATACCCCTTAAACTTCCACATTTTGTCACATTACTACCACAAATTTAAATGTTTTTTATTGAGATTTTATGTAACAGACCAACACAAAGTAGCACATAATTGTCAAGTGGAATGAAAACGATACATGGTTTTCAAAATTTTATGTAAAATGTAAAATCCCTTATTAACCTTTTTTTAGAAAATGTAAAAGTCTAACAATCTCTCATGCGTGTATATCACTTTCAGACATAAATTTTGAATTGTGACATGGCAGAGTAACCAAATCATTCGAAAATGTTTGGGCCGTCCTCCTTTCTCCCATATTTGAAGGAGGGTTCTGGGATGTCTGCTGGCTCTGATCAGAATATAGTGTCAGCAAAAACTGTGTTTTTATACGTTCAGCAGAAATTATATTATATAATATCGAATTCCCGGGTAAAGGTGTGTAGTGTCTTTTGGAAAGTTTAGAGCCACTGTGTTTGGGAATTTCACAGGGTGACCTTGTGAGATTATATGAACAGTCCCAGAGCAACATGAGACTAATGTTTGAAGTGTGAAAAAGACGAAAAATCCATTAAGGAGAAAGAGTGTGTAAGATCAATCCTCTGTTTGCTGGTTTATCAAAACATTTGTGCTTTAGGATTTGGTCATCTTGTTTATACTGTCCTTGTTTCTGAGCCGTTTTAATGTCTTTTCTGAAAGTCAAAGAAGCTGCAAGCCGCACACATGCAGATACACAAATAGTTTAATACCATTAGATATCCCACAATAATTTAGATGCTTGAAAATCCAACCATTACTGTGTTAATTTTCTGGTTAAACTTTCTTCAAAACATCCAATCTTACAGAATTCACAGAACTTCTGCATTTAATTTAGTTCAAAGTGTTTAAAGTGCAAATCTATCAGTTGTGTCATCTTTGAACATTATACCTTAAAGATTAATGTTCCAACAAGAATTCCAACTTACATTGATAAAATATTCAGTATTCAAAATCACTTTCAGTAATGGTCGGGAATTAGAAGATATTTAGTTGCAGGCTTGTACAGACAGGACAAGAGAAAAGTCTGTCAGCGATTGATTTAATAAATGATTAACAACAATTTGACACAGGACTGTGAAAACGAGAAATTTATAGGTAAGTAATGATGCAGAATGAGAAACAGGTGAAATGGCTAACAGGGTAACAAGAGGGCGAGAGGGGAGAGAAGCCACAATGACACTGCTGTCAAATGACACACACTGTCAAAGTAAAGCCACATGCACCGAACACAACAAAACACACAGACAGAGGCACAAGACAAATATGGGCTAATCAGATGGAGGACGACATAATGAACTTTACAGTAAAGTTGTTTTGAAACAATTTCATCAATTGTCAATAGACATTTTACCTGAATTGTTTCACGGATGGGAACGTTTCACTCTATGCTGACATGGCACAGTTCAGAAGAGTCACTAAAAGAGCTTGATTATGCATATTCTTGTTTTGCCACATCAGCATTGTCATATCATTTTCTAATGACTTAAGAGTGATTAGTTATATGGTTTTACTGGCTTAGTTGATTGGATCAAAAAGTTATTTGGTCCCATGAGCAAAAACGATGATTATTTATTTAGTAAGTAGTCATGTAATAATGCATCATATTGTATAATGTTTGGTCTGGTGGGAGAGAGCGTCTGTTTTTGTATTCTTAGAGCCAGGGCGATATGTAACGGAGAAATTAAATCTTGTAAAAAACAATGACCATTTTGCCTGCCTAGGATTTAACCATTTAACAGAACAGAGGTATTCAAGATTTTTGTGGTTGGAAAGTATAGTAAACTGATGGAAAGCTCACTTTAACCAATGCCGCCCTTCTTCCAAAGCCAATTTTATAGCCAGGAGTTCTCGGTTACCCACGTCACAGTTACGTTCTGCCGGAGAGAGCTTTTGTGAGCAGAAGACAAGGGAACATTTTGGGAAGTGAGCCGTGACATTGGAATAGAATAGCGCTGACCCCAGAATTAGTAGCGTCTACCTCAACAATAAAGAGAAGGTCAGGATCGGGGTGTTTGAGCATGGGAGCCAAAGTGAATCAGGCCTTCAACTCAGTAAAGGCGCATTCAGCTTCAGGGGTCCACCTCAATTTACCTGATGCACGCTTGGTAAGGGAGGTTAGGGGAACTGCTACTGTGCTAAAACTCCTAACGAAATTTCAATAGAAATTTGCAAAACCCAGGAATCAATGAAGTTCTTTAATAGTCTTGGGCTGGGGCCATTCTGTTACTGCTTTGATCTTTTTCTCATCCATGGCAACCCCCTCCGGACTAATAATGTAACCCAAAAACGAGGTACTGGTGCGGTTAAATGCGCATTTTGTCCCTTTTACATAGAGTTGATTTTGTATTAGGTGTTTTAACACACATCTCAAGTGTTGGACGTGCTCATCTAGAGATTTTGAATATATCAGGATATCGTGTACCTGTGTACACTATAACCCATTTATCTAGCATATCATGAAAAACATAATTCTTGAATTACTAGAACACAGATGGACTGTTTGCTAAACCGGAAGGCATCACCAGGTACTCATAATGGCCGCAAGTAGTAGAAAAAAGCGGTTTTCCATTCGTCCCCCTCTCTTATACGAACCAGACTATAAACTCTACAAAGATCTAATTTAATGTAATACTTTGCCTGATGTAATTGTTCAAAAGCTGCAGGAACCAGTGGAAGTGGATAACGGAATTTGATGGTAACTTCGTTAAGCCCTCTATAATCTATACAGGTTCATTGTACAGCTAGATGTAGGGTATAGTGAGGGTTGTTGGTTAATGAACAGGGAACATTGTAGCAAGAAACCTTTACATTTAGAGGGGTTAATGGCAATTTTTTTCTGGAAAGACGAGACGTGGGCTGACTGAGGTGGCTGTAGCGGGCAGGGTATTGCTGGGCATAGGCGATGGTGCTGCCGCTGATTCCGAAGGCCCAAGGCAGACTCCCTGTAGCACCTTAACCATCTTCTCAGTAAGTGTGGTCAAACAATTGAGTTGATGCTGATGCATAGCGAGCTGGGACACCTGGTCTGATAGCTCTGTAGACAGCTGCACAATAGCTGCTGGATCGCTATGGAGTCAGAAGTACTGGGAAGCATTTGCAACGTATTTAATAATCATGGTCAAACAATAATCACAGTAAATAATCACAACAAAGACAGAGCTAGGCAAAAATGATAAACAGGCAAAGGTCGGGGCAGGCAGAGAACATTCAAAAAGGATATTAACAGTCCAGGGATCAAGGCAGGTGACAAACCGGCGTAAACAATAAACAATCCAGAGATCAAACACAAGGCAATCGGTAAACATGGAAAAACGCTCAGAAATGATATCCAGGGCAAATCAAGACTTCGCAATGAAACAAACAGAGTACACAGTTTAAATAGGGTGTGGTGATTGGGCACAGGTGATACAAAGGAAGTGATTAGTCCTGGGTATGTGGCATTCTGGGAAATGGAGTTCAGATCTGGATGAACTAGAATTCTGAACATGGCGACCTCTGCTGGCACGTAGCAGGCAGAGCTAGGGTCTCCTCTGTAACACTGGTAGTACTGGTGTGATTAGTCTGTTTAATAATCTGCCACCTCATCTATAGGGAAAAATTCATTGATCATGTAATTCTTTTTACAAGGCATTTTGGTAGCTTGTAATTAAATTGGTAAAGTTAGTCAAATTTGGTAAAGTTGTAATTATATCAATTACATGGCAAACAGGACAGTTGTTGTGCTGTACAAAAAAATGAAGAATTGATAGGTGTTATGATGCCGGGCTCCCGCGACTAGCGAGGAGCACGGTCTTTTATTATGAAGTTGGTTTATGTCCCCTGTGTTTTATGTCACTTCCTGTTTTAGTTTAATCGCTTGCACCTGTGTCTATTTGATTATTATGTGTATTTAAGTTCCTGGTTCTGTTAGTATGTTCGTGGGTTATTGTTAAGGAGTTGTCGTGTTTAGTTCGTTCGAGGTTTCATTGTGTATATATATATTCTATTGTGTCTCCTTCGGTTCTTCGATTTATGCTCTGCCTCAGGATTACTCTCTCGGTTTGCGATTAGGATACATTAGCCTTGGATTTGTGGATTATATGTTCATCGTCAAGGTTTGTCTTTTGTTCACTGCTGTTTGCACGTTGTCACCCCTTTTTGTTTTACGGTTTGTGTTTGTGTTGTTTATTCTATTGACTGTTCCATTAAATACCACTTATTATTTAGTTCCTTGTTCTCGTCCTTGTTTTATACAAACACAACCGGTCCCCACCGTTACAATAGGATAATGGAGTAATTCCTCTGCAGAAGAATTGCAATATGTACAATGTACAGAGAATGTTGTGGAATACTACAATAAGACGAGTGAGAAGCACTCTTAGGGTCAAATTAATACAATACATCCAGCACTTAGTGTGAGAGCGTGGTGGGGCCAATGCTAAGCTATTGTTTCTGAGTGGGGCCACAGCCATAGGGAAAATAGGGTTGTAACAGCACTGTAACAAAAAACACATCAGCCTAAACTGCTGTGCTGGTGTTAGCTGGGCTCCAGCCCTCTCTGTTGGCTGTTTTTATTCAGGTTTTGGGCACTGTTATTCTTTTGATTGTCAAGAATTTATTTTTTCTTACTTTTTTGCACTTCTCTGACATTCACCAACAAGGTTTGCACATATGAGCAACTTATCCTCCATTTTGTTTTTTCACTATTTCCCCATGAACCACTATTTGCACTTTTGTTTGTTTATTTACAACACAGCAACTGTGTTTGTCTTGCTCTTAAGTCTTTTTTTATATAAGTGATAATTGTAACCAGTGTAACAGTGCATAAGATCAAAAGAAGGAAATGGCCTTTACACCACTCAGAAGCATTTACATTTAAGCATTTGGCAGACGCTTTTATCCAAAGCGACTTACAAAGCGACTTACATTACATTATACTATACATTGATTCTGAGTATGTGCAATCCCTGGGATCGAACCCATAACTTTTCTGAGCTACAGGAAAGCTGTTCCAGATGTCTCCTCAAAATGGCTAAAAGAAGATTATTCAAGATGTCCTGATGTCCAAAAACCAGCTTTTCCCACAGAACATCCACAAGGTAGTAAGTAATTTGAATGTTTTGTATGTTTAGTTTGGCTCAATATCTCATGGACATTCTTTCCTTTTTGTATTTGTTGACATTGACATTTTCTGCTGGCCCTGACATTTGCCACATGACCTCCAAACACTATGATTACATGACAATGATAAACCAGGAAATACCTTTTATGAATACATTTTGTGGATAACAGAGCAAATGTTGACATGTTGTTCAAAACAGTGTACCAGAAGTGAGAAAATGGAATAAATAATTTCAACATTAATATATGACTGCTACAGTAAACTAACAATGGCATGGAGGTTTGATTTGGGTGAGGATGGTGTGGAGTTAGGGTGAGCGTAGGATGAGGTTGGATGAAAAGGGGTTAAGAATTATGGTTAAAATCTCGTCAGCCCACCAGCAGCTCTGGTACTTTTCTCCAATGGACATTAAAACAGAGTAGTTGCAACTAGAGTCAAAATATATTGAAAATTCAGTATAAATGGGTTGAAGATGAGAAATGTTAGAAGCAGCTTATAGCTACCCCAGATAACATCTATTTTCAGTTCTAAAGTTCAGCATCAATCATCAACCAAATATCAATGTTGAATCAACATTCACAATTTGGTCAGTTCATCAAAACGTTAAAAGATTAAAAATAAAATATGTATTCATTGTTGAAATGAGGTTGATTTATCAACATATGCCTGCTAAGCCATTTGGTCTAAATTCTGTTTTTTTACAACGTGTTGGCGAAATCGGAGTTCTGTATGAGGCACCATTATAAAGGGCCGTGTAGGGTTTAATTCACACGTCGTTTATGAATACATATATAAAACGCGTGCACACACGCATATAAACTACTCACACATATATGCATACTGTTGGATGTTCAAACGAATACATATGAAATACATTTGCACATTACTATAAATGCCATACCAACACATCTTATGTTAGTAATGCATGCGTATACACTTATGAATAATTCGCGTATACATATAAATTGCATGCATACACACCTGTAAACACTCGTACATATATATAAACTCGATCCGTGCATACAAACATGAAAACACTTGCAAATATATACAAACTCAATGAAGCTATACACCTATAAAACACGTTCCAACTTATAAAATGTGGGTGTGCATGATGTTTTCAGTATAAAAGAAAGTCGTTTCAGTGTAAAAGGAAGTCACATGCCTACTTGTAACGCTTTGAACAGGATAACTCGTTAACAGTGGCGGTTCTACATTGAATTGCGCCCCGGGCGAGACTCCCTCCTGGCGCCCCGGACCACCCCGAGGTGATTCTAGGGCCAGTCTAGGTCTGAGATTGTAGCCGTGATCTTGCAAATCAACGTCAAAGTCAGGGAGTTGTGAATGTTGTGTAGATGTCATAACATCAGCATCAGCACAGTGAGTACTACTCATGTCATGCCTGTACCAAGCCTGTGCATTGTCAGTGAAATTGTCACTCCCTCATCTGTGTTGCCAGCAGACTGTCCTCTAACCCCTCATCAGGTGTTTCAGACCCATCCTGAGGGCCACTTGGTCTACGGCTGCTGCATGCATTCCAAGTGTGGAAAGGTTGCATATTAACCACATAATAGACACCAGCATCCTGTCTTGTGTCCAACTTTGCAAGCCTGTAGTTTACATTAGACAAAACTTGAGTGACACAGTATGGACTGTACAGGAGTACAGGAGTGCCAGTTTTGCTGTAAAATTGGCCAGAGCATTTGATTTAGGGTGGGTTTTCACTCTGACAAGGTCACCAATGACATAAAAAACAGAGCGACGTCTTTTGTCATAGTGCTGCTTCCATCTGTTGTGACTGGTTTCCAAAGCTGCCCTTGCATGGTCATGTCACTCTTGCAATGACAATCTTAAGCTTTTGGATAAGGAATTTCAGGTTCCTACATTCCATCCCAGACATCCTGAGTCACCAGGTCCAATGAAGTGTCCAACTCCCTTCCATACAACATCATGTATGGGGTTTGACCCGTACTCTCATGAGGTGCTGTTCGTAGTGCAAAGAAAATTTGTGGGATATAAGGGTCCCAGGTGGTGTGTTTATCATCCACATATGCTCGAATTGCTGTCTTGATTGTCCGTTTCACCCTCTCTGTGGCATTTGTTTGTGGGTAATATGCCATTGTGAGGCGATGTTCTGTTCCCAGGAGAGTGAGCACACGTTCGAATAGGTTCACAAAAGGGGAACCTCTGTCTGAAATTAGATAAGTTGGGGCCCCGTGACGGGAAAACACTTCACTCAGCAATTTGCTTGCAGCAACTTGAGCAGTAGCTTCTCTCACTGCCAAGATCTCGACCTACTTTGACAAATAATTAACAAAAACCAAGATGTAAACATTGCCACAGGGAGTATGTGGCAAGGGGCCGACAAAATCCACCCCAATGTACTCCCAAGGTTTCTGGGGATGAATTGGGATCATTAAACAGGCAGGTTTTCTCTGACTGGGTTTTGTTAGTTGGCAAACCGTGCAAGAGGTTACATATTTCTTCACCTCAGACGCCATTTTAGGCCAGAAAAGTCCAAGTTTCAGTTGGGTCCAGGTCTTGGTTATCCCTAGGTGACCTGCAGTTGGGTGATCGTGGTAATACTTCAGCAAGGTACCTCTGAGAGACGTAGGAGCATACAGCTTTAAACATTTCAAAGGATGGATGCCACAAGCAGGTTTAGGATCGTTAAAGTACAACAGGCCTTCGTGAATGGAATACTGAGAGCAATCCTCCTCATCGCTATTCCGTTGGAGTGCCATCTTCATTTTACGGGGGAGATCCCCTGTGACTGGATCATCAAGTTGTAATTGTCTGACGTGAGATCGATCTGTGAGAGTTACTGAAGATAGTGTACGAAGTGAAGAGCATAGTCAGGAAGGAGGTCCATTGGTGGGACATCATCTGTTACAGGATTCCTTGACAATGTATCAGGCACTTTATTTCGAGATCCCAGCTTGTGGACAACATCAAAATCGAAGTCCTGAAGGGTGAGTGATCAACGAGCAAGGCGGCCGGTGGGGTTGGGACAAGACATCAACCACTTGAGCCCACTGTGATCAGTAAAGATTGTGACATGGAGACCCTCGATGTAAGGCCTAAAGTGCTCAAGGGCCCAAATGACGGCCAGATATTCTTTCTCTGGTGTGGAATAAGGTTTCTCTGATTTATGCAGGGCCCAACTAGCGCACACCACAGCAACCTCTCTGCCATGCAGATCTTTTTGCATCAGTGAGGCTCCTAGTCCCATGTCACAGACATCGGCATGAATGAAGAAAGTTAAAGTCAGGAAAACTTAGTACGGGCCATGAAGTTAATTTTTGTTTCAGAAGATCCATGGCGTCTTGGCAAGCACTGTCCCACACAAAAGGAGTATCATTTTTTGTGAGCACAAACAGTGGTTCAGCATGGCATGCATAGTCCTGTATAAACCGACGGTAATAGCCCGATAGGCCCAAAAATTGCCTTACTTGCTTCACATTGACAGGGGTTTTAAAGTCCATAATAGCCTTCACTTTGTCCTGGTCCAGCAGGACGCCACTTGGACAGACACAGTACCCCAAGAAGGCAAGTTCGCTGTGACAAAACTGACATTTGGCCAGTTTAATGGTCAACCCGGCAGACTTGAGCCATGAAAGGACTTCCTTAAGGTCCTCGAGATGTTGCTTGAAAGTGGGCGAAGCCACAACAATGTCATCCAGGTAGACTGCACAGCACCTATAAATAAGACCAGCCAATACGCTATTCGTTAGTCTTTGAAAGGTCGCTGGTGCATTGCACAGACCAAATGGAAGCACACAGAACTGAAAAAGGCCACAATGTGAAACAAATGCAGTGTTAGGTTTTGCGTCTTCTGCCAGAGACTTGCCAGTATCCCCAAGCAAGGTCGATTGTGGTCAAAAATTTCCCTCTAGAAAGGAAGTCAAGGGACTCATTGACTCTTGGTAATGGATAAAAATCCTTCACGGTGAGCTGGTTCAAACCACGATAGTCCACACAAAATCATGGTTTGCCACAAGGTTTCTGAACAATCACAACGGGGGCGGTCCAAGGACCCATTGCCGGTTCAATTATGCTGTCGTTCAACATTCTTTCCACTTTGCATTTTCTGTGTCTTTTAAGTGCTCAGTCACTGATGTGTGACCCAGGTGACAGTCAAAGAGGTCAGAAAAACTTTCAAGTAGCTTTGACAGCTGTTCTTTCTCAGCATTATTCAGACATGCTTCCTCAACCTTTTCTTAAAGTGCGGAAGTTGGGACTTCCATAACCAACAAACTACCCTACGACTCCTGCACTTCCCTGCCTTCCAGCTCCTCCAATAATAAAGGATCATTGCCTATAACAACTGTTCTGGATGGGATGTGAATGGTGATGGGGGCATGCAACGAAGTCCATTCCCAAGACCAAGGTTGAGGGTAGGCGTGGGACTATGGCAAACCGGTGATAAAAACGTAAAGCCAAAAGCCAACCATGTCTTGTTGGACTGGGGGAGAAGATCATGGTTTAAAATTAACCTTCAGTTTGGCTTGATTCTGAAGAGTGATGCGCCAGTGTCAAGTGTAGCATCCAAGACCTGGCCATGTAGATTAATCTTAACTCTAAATGGAGTGTTCCAAAAATAAGGTGATGTGGGATCTTCCACATGGCAAAGGACAGGTTGTTTCAGGGCAGCCGAATTAGTCAGTTGAGGCTAAATTATCTTTTGGAGGGAGGATTGCCTCTCTGAATCATCCTCCCCCCCTTGGAGTTTTACTTGTGCCTTACAAAAGGATTCCCTTCCCTTTTGTTCTTACCCCTTTCATCAAGAGCACATTCTGAATGTGTATTAGGGGACTCATTTTGTTGTGAGTGCATTCTGGAATGTGAGTAGCAATCTGGACATGTACGAGAAGTGAAGCCAGGGCATGAGCACTTGTAACAGTAGGTTTACTTGCCAAGTTTAGCTTTACTCTGCATTGAAGGCAGTGAACATTTACTTGGACCCAAGACCACATGGAGCTTGTGGGCCCTCAGAAGAAGATCCATGCCCGAGGAAACGTTTCATAGAGAGCAACTCATGTTTACAAATAAGGTCAATTTGTTCTTGCTCTGGTGGAGGAGTTTTCAGTTTTCTGAATTCACTTAGCATGTGAGCCACAAATGTAATAAGGGGCTCTTCGGGACTTTGTATATGGTCCAAGGTACCTCTCATTATTTGTTCCTGGATGTCGGAAGAAAGGAAGAAATCACAGAACTGGGCCTATGTAACGACATGTATGTCAAGAACAGAGAACCATTTCTTTGGCTCTTTCCCCAAAAAATGTGGCAGCTCGAGAAGAATTTGAGAGTCGGTTAAATCAAGGGAAGTTCTGTAAACATTGACCGATTGTAGTTAATCTTCAGGGCTAACATGTCCATCTCCTGCAAACACAGGTGGTTCCAGCCTTGACTGGTACAGTACAGATGCAAGGATTCTGCTAGTATTACTCACATCAGAAGAATTGGGCTGTGGTGAGAGTCACGTTTCTATGGGAAAAATTATCAGTGGTCGTACCTTGTAATGGCACATTGCCTGGACGGACATGGCTGTGTGGCATAGAGCTAGCCATAGGAGGTAGCTGTGCATGTGGCGCCGCAGGCGTGCCGACATCAGGGGGACAAAAACGTCTTAACATACTCTGCTGCAACTGGAGAGAATCATTGAGGCTTTTTGCCATAAATCTACCTATGCTACAGAGGTCATGGAGAGAATATACAAACTTCAACCTGCTATTGTCACCCGCTGAAATAGCCAGTTGAAGATGCTGAGGTCAGTCCTTAAAGGGTCACAACACCCTAAAACACATTTTTTGAGTTGTTTACAGATATATACATGTTGTACATTGCTGAAAACAGTAATATATGTCACTAAAAATGT
>JAZGTJ010010621.1:0-17889 GCA_036877575.1 Botia almorhae
TGCACATCTGGCTGCCAAATATACATATGTTTACAAACGAACAATGTTTACAATCTGTTTTACTGCTTACTGTTTACATTCTGGCTGCCAAAAACATACTCTTGCATTTTACACTTGTTAAATGTCTTGTGCTGTCTGCACGTTTTTGCACTTGTGCACTTTATGTATATACTGTTTAATTTATGTATGCCTGCATGTCTGTGATGTTTAGTGTTTGTCTTATGAAGCACCTTGTTTCTGGAGAAAGTTGTCTCGTTTCACTGTATACTTGTATATGGCTGAAATGACAATAAACTCCACTTGTAACTTGGCGCCCCTGGTGGCGAGTTTGTTAGTGTTCAGTTTTTTCCTTATTGTTTAATAAAGCTTTGGTTTTATACCGCTGCCTGCATTTGGGTTCTTCCTCCTCACACAAACCTGACATCCTAACACCAAACCATAACCCACGAATACCCTTACAAAACCCGGAACTTAAATACACATACAAATCACGGAAACACAGGTGCTGACGATTAACACAAAACCGGAAGTGACACAAAACACATAGAATACACAAAGTCATAATAAAAGTCCAAACTCCTCGCCCAGCGCGGGAGCCCAGCTTCGTTACAATCATCATCTTCAGTTGACTTATATTTTTATTTTAATTTATAAGGCACTTACCTGTGTTTCTTAAACTGCTAATGGATACTATTTTGCCTGTTACAAACATATGTTTATATGCTGATAGTAAAACCAGCCCTAACAGAATCTCTCCAAAAATTTGATTTTAATACACACAAAAACATGTTTGTCTTAATTGAAATGTAATTTCTTTACCTGACATTACATTAGGTTGACATTGCTTTAACGTATTTGTAAAGTAAATTAATATTTGTAAAGACTATATGGAAAATGCGGGTCCTAACTTAGAAACTTAAACAAAACAAAAGTGAATACATGGTGATGATTGACACACAAGTTAGAAACAATATTGTGCTTATTAAAAACTATTACCTATGATTTCCAATTAACATTTTCAATGGCATGAACATGACCAACTAAAACTAGAAACACAGGTTCAGCATGTCAGGATTCGGGTTTGATCTCGCTCTTGTTGTCTTTGTTTATGTTCTTCCACATGCGTTTGTGCCCAGCTGATGGGGTTTTCCCAATCAGTGCAAGCTTATCATCACACACTTGTGATTAATAAAACCTCCTCCCCTGACAGCATGACTGCTATGAACATTTAAGCTGTCAGTATGGTTCTTTAGATGGAGCTTCATTCTCTGCGTTCAGTTCTATTTCCCATGAATGCTGTTGGCCTTCATTATAAAACTGTTCAATAGTTTAACAACAAGAGTTCATTTGCCCATTCTACTGTTGTCATCTTATGTGTCAGTGTTAGAGGATCTTCTTTTGATGAAACTGCTGTTTAGTGTGACCTGTTAAAGGCTACAGTCTGTAGTTTTCTACAGCAATAAGTTAATTTATGATGTATTACTGTTGTATTAATTATTTTAAGTAGATAATATACAGACTTTAGTATAAAGTCTGACTTTAGTATAAAGTATAAAACAAGCAGTAATAATAATTTGCAACATTAGCAAAGTTTTTGCATTTTTTTTAAACAATGAAATGATCATGTATCATTATATCAGAGATATTGAAGTGAGTTTGTTGAAATAAAGAGCTGATGTTTTTCTCAGCAGTGTTGTAATATTTCAGTCTCACTAGATGCCATTAAGAGTCTTGTGACATCAATACGACACGATTACATGATTAGGAATAGGGGGAATTAGGAATGGGGGTCTGTTCTGATAGAAACACTAAAAACAGCATTGTTTTAAAGATTGTTCAAATTGCAAGTAGTCCGTACAGTAGATCAAACATATACACAGGGACACACAGGCACAGATATGTGCTGGGAATGACCTTACATTTCGTAGACTTAACATTGGGCTGAATTTTGTGATGTTATAGCTCCGCATCAGAATGTTGTGGAGACTTGGGGATGGGCTCATATCGCTTGGCTTAGTTAAGCACCAACAAATGGTAACATTTCAACTACATAGCCACACCCTAGCAAACAGTACCCTAGCAACCACCCCATTGACTTCCATTGAAAAATGTGAGAGGCATAAGAACATCGTAGAGGCAAGTGGGTGGCCTCTTTTGACTCAGACTGGCAAGTAGTCTTTAATTATTACCATGTGAACTGTTTATCAATGCCCTAGCAACCATTTAGAGCACCCTAGCAACCAACATTAAATAGGTATATCTCAGCACCAGAACATCATAGAGACATCTCAAGGTTTTTGTTTTCCTCGCCACCGTTGGCTGCAGCTCCTCTGCCCTTGTAATGCCTGTCAGGAGGCTGCTGTAATCAGCTTTAATTTTGCACTTATTATTAATAATATTTTCAAACTATCTGTTCATACCCCATATATGACCGTATAGTCTGCATAATATATTACCTGGGTTTGTCCTCCCTTGTTTTCTCTGTGTCTGTCTGTGTGTGCTGTGTACTCTGCTTTAAAGATATCATTCATGTACAGCTGCTTTGAAACAATGACAATTTGTAGAAAGCGCTATATAAATAAAGTTGACGACTTGACTTGACATGGGAGTTGGCTCTTTTGATTCACACACATATCTGTCATAATGAATAAGCCATATCCTAGCGTTAGAATATTGCAGAGACATGTGGGTGGGCTTATTTGACTCGGGCTGTCAGTGGGCTTTAGGTATTGCCCTGGCAACTTCCTGACCACACCCTAGCAACCATTTATAGCACCATAGCAGCCTCCTTACATCGTGAATAAGCCATATTTTAGTATATCTATCATGCTAAGTCATGTTAACATAATGCTAGCATCATGCTAAGTCATGCTATCATCATGCTAGCATTGTGGTAAGTCATGCTAGCATCATGAAAACATCATATTAAGTTATGTTAACATTGTGCTGAGTCATGCAAGCATCATGCTAGCATCATGCTAATATCATGCTAAATTGTGTTAACATAATTTAAAAAATTTTTTTTTTTTAAATTTTTTATGGTTGCACCATATCGTTGTCTCGTGCTGGTCTGCTGGATTCCTCTTTATAAGCAGAAAATAAGTGCCGCAGCGAGCAAGGAAATTGTAAATAAAAGAGTGTAAGTCAGCGCAGTTTTATTATAAGTCTGACCGTAGTCAGACCAATGTCGTCTGCAAATTATGCGAGACCGTCATCCCCGCCAAGACTGGTAATACCACGAACTTGATGTACCACCTTAGCCACGCTCACCCTTTGGAGCCAGATGCCTTCAGGGGATTATGATCAGAGAAAGGTTAAGTTTAAAATAAAAATGTTTAATTGTAATATATTTTTCTCCTGGTCCTTATTTTAATTGGGTCATAAAAAATAATAATTATCGATATCGACCGATATGAAACACTGATATCGCGATACAGTTTTCAGCCATATCGCCCAGTCCTACTCCAGCTACTTCGGCTACTCAGGCACAAGGACTCAATCAAATTCGGCCAATGTGGAAAGTTACAGCGATTAAAAATTCGTAAGTGCTCATAACTACTTCACATTTAACGTATTAACAAGTGCCTTATACCGTTGAAATCCCTGGCTGAAGGCGAACGGTTCGACTGGAATCAAACCAATGCTGAAAGATTTTCTGGAGTCTGACTTTAAATAATTATCGCAACGGGATGCCAAAACATTCAAAGTGGGTGGGACTACAAGGTTACAAAGTTATAACCCAAGAAGGGATTGAGATCCGGATACCAAACTTGGTACACATATGTAGAAAAACACAAAAACATCTATAACTAATCCAAAATTAGCTTGATCAACTAGAAACTTGCCATGCAGTGTCTTTGTATTTTATATGAGGACATTTGATTATCTTGAAAACATGGTCGCCATTGGCCAATTAATTTTGAGCACCTATTAGACTAGGTTAATGAACGTCGATCAGAATGAAACTGAGTGGACATGTTTGACTCATGACCTTAGTGGTCTATAAGAATTTTGAAAAAAAAAAACGACTACCAGGGGGTGCTATCTTGTTTTTTTGGTGGGTTAACAATTGCATGTGACAGTTGACAGACAAAATATTGATATTGTTAAGGAGGAGGCTCCTGTTCCGCTTCCTCCATGCCACCCAAGGGAACCCTCGCCAGAGTACTGAACCAATTCGGACTACAACTCCCATGTGCCCATGTGCCTTGTATGATTACTTCCTATTTGCCACCTGTTCCTTGTTAGCGGGACTATTTAAACCCCGGACCGTCAGTGACTCTTTGCGATGTCTTGATGTCATGCCCTTGCATGCATTTCAGAGCGTTATTTCCCTAATGTGCCTGGTTACGTTTTGGATTGATTATGGTTTTCTGATTGTTCGCTGCCTGCCCTTTTGTTTTTGGATTACTTTTTGGATTGTTTGCTGCCAGCCCTGAACTGTGCCTGTTTAACGTTGATGATTGTTTGCTGCCTGCCTTGACCTCTGCTTGTTATAACGTTTATGTTTTGCTTTTACTCTTACATTACTGTTTGCTGTTTTTTTGACCTCTGCCTGTTTGACGATTCAAATAAACTGCTGCACATGGATCCTCACACCTTTGCGTCCTCGTTACAGATATCATATGTTAGAACTCCTAATTTTAAAAGCTTTAAAAGCTATACTAGGGCCGTTTCAGAAATGGGGTGTGGCCAAGTGCACCAATATATTTATATATCCTAAATGAAACATCAGCCAATCTTGAAACTAAGGCAGTTCATGCAACTTGTGATTCCAAAGAAGCATGCAAATTGTTGCGCCAATTGAGCAATAGGTGGTGCTATGACAGTTGCAAACATTAAAAATATGTATTGTGGTTTTACTGCAGTGAAAAAACATAAGCATAAAGTAAGGGCAGAATACAAGAGAAGAGCTCAAGAAAAAGCACATCGGTTTAACCCCCACTGTACTGGACAAATTGCAGAGCCCCTGCATTACAATACAAACATCTCAGCCAATAGCCTTTGATCTTATCAACAGCTTATCTGTGAGCTCAGGAATGCAAAGGGTCCCTTTAAGCAAGGAGATGGGGTTGTGAGACAGGAATAAATGCTATTTAACATTTCATCCTACAAATTCCCCTTGGCACCGTGGGACAACTCCTAAGTAGCTCATAGTGACAAAGTCCATACGAATTGACATTTGGTTGTGTGCAGATGTCATCTTTAGACAGAGATCTTTTAATCCTGTGTAAGAGGGCTCCATTAAATGGTGTTACAGCTTTTGTAGATATGCAAACTTCCATCAAATACTTCACACCTCAACTGCTAACACAATGCTCTACCAGCTACAGGAAGACAGCAAAAGCATACACATGCCTTTTGTCAGTGGTCTTAGAAGTGATCACACCTCAATTGATAAATTGATCAGATAAAACTGGTCTTTTGCATCAAGCTCTTATTTAATATTTCAGAATATGGTCAAGGTGATAATAAAAGAAAACTTTGAAATATCTTACACTGTTTTTGGAAACAACTAAATACATTGCATTTTAACCAACTTAACACATGTTGGTTCTAACACCCCCCCTTTTCAGGAGCAATAGCAAAATATTTAATGTAACCAAAAGGTAATACAAAAGGTTCAATGAGAACCTAGTGTCCAAGAACAACTATAGTTGTAAATTAAATGGACAAACTGATGAGAAACAGCAAAATAGATCATTTAAAAGTGGCTCAAACAAAGTAAAAAATAATATATCAATACATTTTTGTAAAATGTTTGTACATAGAAAATAACTCTTAGCTGACATTTTAAATTTGCTGATAGAGATGAAATTTGCGGATACAAAGATGAGAAAGTTACAATTACAATTGTAAATTTGGTCCTGTATAATGAACTACAACACCCAGTGTTTATCAATGAACTACAACAACCAGTGTTCATTCCTGCATGGTGACGTCAGAGCTTTCGCTTTCGTGTGATATATTTACATTTATTTACATTACATTTAAGCTTTTATCCAAAGCAACTTACATTGCATTATACTGTACATTATTTCTAAGTATGTGCAATCCCTCGAACCTATTACATTGGCGTTGTTAACGCCATGCTCTAACAGCTGAGCTACAGGAAACATATAATTCATATAATCTTTTGTAGATATTATAGAAATAATATAAATGTAAAATTACTTCACTTTTAATTCACTGTCATTCGATACATTTATTTATTATTTGAGGAAAAAGAAAAACAAACACACTAATAAAACTACATTTCCCACAGTTCTGAGAGTTACCAGGAACCTAGTAACGCTGACTGAGTGATCTTGTGAAACATGGTTCCCGGCAACATGATTTTGCGGTTTTCTTTACATGTGTAAATGTGTGTGTTTATAATCATGAAAAGTGTAAGTCGTTTTGCGGTTGTGATCTTCGTATTATTGTGCATTGCGTTGAGGGCTAATCGCGGACGGTTTGCTGTGGCAGATGATCAAACACACAGTCAGATTGAAGAAGAATCTGTTAGTGACAAGGCTGACAGTGATATACTGGATCGGAGTAACGCTGATGGACACACAGAACAGCTTATTAGGTATCAGAAAACTACACATTCATCTTACTGGTAATAGTATGATGGCAATGAAAAAAAACCTCATCTTTTTCGTCTTTTCTTCCGCAACTAATTTACTAACACACCCCCACTTCTACGTGGAAAAAAACCTTTCTTATACTGTGTTGAAAAACCTGAGCCATGTGTATAGCACTTATTCACTGTTGTCTCTTATTGTAATCGAAGTTGCTTCCTGTCCTCATTTGTAAGTCGCTTTGGATAAAAGCGTCAGCTAAATGACTAAATGCAATGAATATGGTGACATGTTACTCCCCTGCCATGCTTAAGTGCTAGGGTTGTACAACTGTAATATTTAAATGGAGTTAAGTAACTTGAAACACTGCAAATACCACAGTGGTGATGATTTAGTGGTACATATCACGGTATTACCATTGCTAAACAAAGGCTTTTAAAAAAATGACATTGAAAAAGTGGTGTGAATGTCATGAAACTTAGTATTTGAATGCATGTCATGTATGTTCTTGTGGCAGGTTAAATGACACAGAAACCTCCGGCAATGAAACTCTTCACATAACAACATCTGTGCCCAGGCCCACAAGTCCTGTGCCTCTTAAAAATGAGCCCATTCTGCCGGTGCAGACTGGGGTCAAAGCCCAGGAAGAGGAGCAATCCAGTGGCATGACTATCTTCTTCAGCCTGCTAGTCATTGGTGCGTAACAACAGTTATTTTAAAGGCATACCAAATATTTTGTCTGTATGAGACTGCTGTTAAATAATAACCAAATTAGTGGTTATTAAGTTTTATTATGTAAGAAAAACTTAGATCAGCACATTTTATAAAAGGCAAGGAATTCCTACAGATGTAGCCCCATTTCTTGTGGACGGTGTTTATGGAGTGGATCTCTTTAAAGCTTAATAGTTTTTTGGGGGGGGGGGGGTTTCCAAAGTGGTACACTTAGTCTTGATGACCCATGGGCAAATTCTTTGACAAAGAAAGCAGGGGCATCAGCTTCTACTATTAAAGACTTTTAACCTGATGTTGGAACATGGGAATTCAATACAATTTTGACACAAGAGCATCAGAGATGTCACGATCTGATGTTAAGCAGTTGGGCCAGCTAATATTTTATTTAATACATTTTTAGTTACTTTCTATTATGGTTTCTACTAACTTGTTTTCTTATTTTGTTATTGTGTATTAATTTTATTTAGCTGTGATTTAGCTGTGACTAATATTATAATTCTGTAGGATTTGTTATCAGTTTTTAAATAGAGTATTTTTATTTTCTTAGGTATATGTATTATATTGGTTCACCTGCTGATTAAATTCAAGCTGCACTTTTTGCCTGAGAGTGTGGCTGTGGTCTCTTTGGGTAAGTGACCAAGCAAGTTTTCTCTTTGATGCAAATGTCCTATTGATGGTCATAGTAGCAGAAAGTTAATCACAAATGATGTCACATTTCTGTTATGTATGACTAAGAGATATATCTCAAGGGTAAGTCCACGGGTTCACCAGACTATTAAATGTTTATACTTTGCAATGTTGTCTCAATAGTAATGTAATGGCAATAGTAATGGATTTTTGCAGAGTACAACATAAATGTCTGCGATGTTGAAATTAACAGTAAAAAACATACAATTTTCATTAGTTAAATGGTAAATCTTCGCATCAACAATGACATGATTACTCACAGAAATCAAGGGCACAATATTTAAGATTTTTGTATTAAAGTATCCAAAAACCACTTGCATAGTGTTAAAAAGTGGTAAAAAGTTAGAAGACAGGATTTCTAGTGCCACCAACAGTTTAAAATATCAATTATGTTTATGTTCAAAATTCTTTTTTTTGCTCATACCATTCAAACGCACACTATAATGTAATGTCCAATCATTAATATTTTACACTATTTAGAATTTTTCAATCTTCTCCCACAGCGTTGGTCTGATTTGCACAAAAGTTGGATTGCAGCATCAAGAGACACGCAAAAAATGATGGAATTCATGTCGATCGTTTTTACCGCTTTCATATACCGCATCTACACGTTTTTCGGCAAGCACACAAAAATAGATGAGGCTGTATCTTGGCTGTAACCCTTTGGTATATTAGCACGAAACTTGGTATGTGTAATCACAGACTTGGCCTGAGGTAGCATGCAAAGTTTTTGCTTAACTTTTAAAAATGTTGGTGTGACCACTAAAAGTGGTCTCTTTAGATTTACTTTTTTCAGTACAGATTTATTTATGTAGAGCTTTTCACAGTGTTGCATTGTTTTAAAGCATCTTTACATATAATGAAAAGAAAAATGCAGAAAAAAGGAAAATTATTAAACATTTATAAGAGCATTTACAGAACCCAGAATACATGGTATTATTGCACATTTATTTGTGCATTATAAGATGTATATTAGTAAAACAAATGACTAATTACTATGAAAATTGCAATCGGTTTATGAATATAAAGTTGGCTACACTAACTACAGAATGGTTTGTAAGAGGGTAAATGATAATGCTGTTACAGCTTACGTGTAGATGGCAATTAGAAAAAGATAAAATGTTATCGAATTTTACAGTATAATATAGAATTTGCAGTAATACCATAAAATATTTGAACATTGAATGATGAAAGAAGAATGAGAGGGAAAAACAGTGAAGTCTTTAAGACTGTATTTAGTAGTGTTGTCACGATTCTAACTTTGATACGATACCTTGAAAAATGTCAATATTCAATACCATTTTTAATACCATGGGAAAAAAACTGCCACGAGCTAACATGTACCATTGTATTTTAATTAACTTATCAAAGTTTAATAAATACTGTAACAAATGTATTGCTCATTGTTGATTAATGTTGGTTAATACATTAACATGTATATGATAAACAGATTTTAATTTTGTATTCACATACACTATATTGCCTAAAGTATTCGCTTACCCATCCAAATAATTGAATTCAGGTGTTCCAATCACTTCCATGGCCACAGGTGTATAAAATGAAGCACCTAGGCATGCAGACTGCTTCTAAAAACATTTGTGAAAGAATGGGCCGCTCTCAGGAGCTCAGTGAATTCCAGCGTGGTACTGTGATAGGATGTCACCTGTGCAACAAGTCCAGTCGTGAAATTTCCTCGCTACTAAATATTCCACAGTCAACTGTCAGTGGTATTATAACAAAGTGGAAGCGATTGGGAATTACAGCCACTTTAGCTACAAAGTGGTAGGCCACGTAAAATGAGCGGGGTCAGCAAATGCTGAGGCATATAGCGTGCAGAGGTCGCCGACTTTCTGCAGAGTCAATCGCTACAGACCTCCAAAGTTCATGTGGCCTTCAGATTAGCTCAAGAACAGTCCGTAGAGAGCTTCATGGAATGGGTTTTCATGGCCGAGCAGCTGCATCCAAGCCATACATCAGCAAGTGCAATGCAAAGCGTTGGATGCAGTGGTGTAAAGCACGCCGTCACTGGACTCTAGAGCAGTGGAGACGCATTCTCTGGAGTGACGAATCACGCTTCTCCATCTGGCAATCTGATGGACGAGTCTGGGATTGGCAGTTGCCAGGAGAATGGTATTTGTCTGACTGCATTGTGACAACTGTGAAGTTTGGTGGAGGGGGGATTATGGTGTGGGGTTGTTTTTCAGGAGCTGGGCTTGGCCCCTTAGTTCCAGTAAAAGGAACTCTAAATGCTTCAGCATACCAAGAGATGGACAATTTCATGCTCTCAACTTTGTGGGAACAGTTTGGGGATGGCCCCTTCCTGTTCCAACATGACTGCGCACCAGTGCACAAAGCAAGGTCCAAAAAACATGGATGAGCGAGTTTGGTGTGGAAGAACTTGACTGGTCTGCACAGAGTCCTGACCTCAACCCAAAAGAACACCTTTGGGATAAATTAGTGCGAAGGCTGCGAGTCAGGCCTTCTCATCCAACATCGGTGTCTGACCTCACAAATGCGCTTCTGGAAGAATGGTAAAAAAATCTTTTGAACCTGTTTTAGCTGCAAAGGGTGGGGCGACGTCATATTAAACCCTATGGAGTAACAATGGGATGTCACTTAAATTCATATGCGTCTAAAGGCAGATGAGCGAATACTTTTGGCAATATAGTGTATATGTATTGATCAACGCACATAAATAAAGCGCTATAGTAAACACTGATGCGCAAAGGTGCATCACATGCGAAAACAAACCTCACTGGATTGACATGAGGACACTCATATCAGCAACAATACTGTGCCATCTTGGCTAATATTTCAGTAATGTTAAAATGAGAGCAGTTACCAACCTCTCAAAACTCTATATAGGTCCGAGTGTCTGTCTTTCAGGTGCTTTGCTAAATTAGTGGTGTTAGCACTGCTTTGTAACAGCGCTTGCATATTCGCTTGCTTGTGTCTTTTGTCTTTCCGTGTTCATATGCCTCAAATCTAAAATAGTTGCAGTCAGCCCTTCTGCTGTATTCTTTCTCAACCAAAGCCGGTTGCTGCCCCGCACTCGTATCTTACTCACTAATGCTATTTAACTGGAGCGAAGGATCGACAGGCACTTTGGTCACGTGTGCTGTGTGTCAACTCGCTGTTGGAGAGCACAGAGTGAAAACGCCAAAGCTAGACTGCTATCAGTATCTGCTTTTACATGGACACTGTATCCATGTAAATCAATTGAAATCAATAAGATTGATTAATCCGAGCACAGTGTTTACATGAATGCTAAATAAAGTAATCGCGTTGATGTGCGTGTTTACATGACATGCTTAGAATCTGATTTAAACTTTTGACATGCGCACAGTACACGAATACACGTTTCCTGCCGTACCATACTAGCAGCCACTGTATTACCATTCCTTATTTTTACGTTTTTAAAGCACAATTAACATTTTGTTATGGTGGGGGTTTGCGCTCCGCCTCCTGCTGGTCGCCAGCGGGAACCATCAGTGCTTTCTAGGTTTTGCTAACTTTTATCATAGGTTTATTGGAAATTTCAACTCCGTAGCCTCACCATTAACCTCAATGACCAAGCGTTCTTCCAACAAGTTAGTATGGAACGAGGTGGCTCTGACGGCATTTTCTGATTAAAAGAATCGTTTTACCACCACACCTATATTACGCCATCCGGACCCCAAATTACTCTTTATAGTGGAGGTTGATGCATCAAATATAGGCGTAGGGGTCACGGTCTGCCCCCTAGAATGTACCCCGTGCAAATTTTTCCCGGAAACTGTCGCCTGCTAAAACAAAATTATGATGTAGAAAACCGAGACTTACTATCCATGAAGCTTGCCCTGAAAGAGTGGCGACACTGGCTCAAAGGGGCTGCACATCCTTTTATTGTAATTACTGACCATAAGAATTTGAATACTTGCGTTCAGCCAAACGCCTTAACCCCCGCCAAGCTAAATAGTTGTTATTTTTCACTCGCTTTGACTTTACCGTTACCTACCGACCCGGTTCCAAGAATACCAAGGCCGTCGCCCTGTCTTGCAAACGCGAAGTTATACCCAAGTCAGGTTCCCTGGAAAACATTCTCTTTTAAAAGCTTTTAGTGGCCCTGGTTCAGTGGAAAATCTCCACCTACAATCCCTGCCGGACCTGAGACTCGAACCTGCAACCTTTGGGTTACAAGTCCGACTCTCTAACCATTAGGCCACTGCTGCCCCCTGAGGTTAATCACTGAGGTTCATGAAAACTCTAGTTCAGGACATTCGGGTATTGCAGCCACCATCCAGCTTTTAAGGAATCGTTACTGGTGGCCAAGACTCCCAAGCGATACCATCTCCTTCTTACAGAACTGCAATATCTGTCAAACCACTAAGAACCCCAGACAGTTACCTGCTGGCCTTCAGCAACCTCTGCCCACACCTCAAAGACCCTGGTCCCACATAGCCATCCATTTATCACTGACCTGCCTAACTCTCATTGAATACAACAATACTCACCATTATAGATAATTTTTCCAAGGCCTGCCAATTAGTTGCATTACTCAAGCTACCCACTGCCTTTGAGATTGCCGAAACCCCCCAGATTTTTTGGACTCCCTGAGGATATTGTGTCGAACCGGGGTCCTCAGTTTACCTCTCGAGTTTGGGCCTCTTTTTTCAAGAGTGTAGGAGTCAATGTCAGTCTGACGTCTGGTTACCACCCACAGGCCAATGGACAGACCGAGCATTTAAATCAAGAGATTACCAGATTTCTCTGATCTTATTGTAACCAGCGTCAGGCTGACTGGAGCAGATACCTTATGTGGGCAGAGTATGCTCAAAACTCTTTAGTTAAACCCTCTACTGGAATGACCCCTTTCAAGTGTGTCCTGGGTTTTCAACCTCCAATGTTTCCCTGGTCTGGGGAACCCACAGACCTTCCTGCTGTCACAGACTGGCTTCAGAGGAGTGAGGAAGTCTGGGAGAGAGCCCTCACCCATCTTCCTCGTGCTGTCAGACGACAAAGCTATTTGACGTCAACGACCTGGACACCGCTTCGCTCTGGGACAATGGGTGTGACTCTCAACTAAGGACCTACGTCTCCGTCTACCCTGCAGCAAGCTCAGTCCCAGGTACGTTGGTCCGTTCAAAATGATTCGTATGATTACCCCAGTTTCTGTCCGTGTAGCGCTACCTAATACCTATCGTATTTCCTCTACCTTTCATGTGTCCCTGCTCAAGCCCCACTGAAACTCCGGCCGGAGGTTTGGAGGGAGGACCTTGGGAGCAGGCCCCTCTTATCTTGGTCGACGCGAGGAGGCCTATCGAGTGGAGCAACTCCTCGATTCCAGACGCCGGGGCGGCAGAATCCGATATATCCTCATCTTTTGGGGATATTTTAGATCTCACTCTTATCAAGGAATTTCATAAAGCTCATCCAGAGAAGCCGGCCCCGAGTCCCAGAGGAAGACCCCGGCGTCACTTTCCTTCTCGCATCAGGAGCTGCTCGCAGGGGGGGCTCTGTTACGGAGAAGGTTTCTGCTGGTCACCAGCAGGAACCCTCACCAGAGTACTAACTGCCATTTTGGATTTCAACTCTCATCGGCCCTGTACCCAGGACTGATGAGCTTCCGGTTCGCCACCTGCGAACCTCCAATCAGCATTCCTATAAAACCCAGGTCTACACTTGAATCAGTGCGATGTCTTGTTTGCCATATGCTCCATTTCAGAGCGTTTCTTCGGACTGCCTTCACGTTACCGTTTGGACTGTTTATCATTTTTGAATCTTTACCGCCTGCTTCGTGTTTTTCTGATTTGGACATTGTTGTTGATTGTTTGCTGCCTGCCTCGACGCTTGCCTGTGTTTATGTTTTGCCCCTGTCTTGCCCGCATTGCCTTGTTCGCTGGGTTTTTGACTTCTGCCTGTTTTTTGATTGTGTTTGCTAAAAAATTATTGCCGCTTTAGTGTCATCATTACACATTTAAAACACTGAGCAACATCGTGGTTTTATTAACCGTACTGTTTTGCATCGCCATCTAACAACAGTTGTGCGCCATACGTCATTACGCGATTTGTATGTCATTGCACATGCTCATTTTCAATACGAGTGTTTACATGTGACTTTGTTAATCTGATTGTGCTTCAAGTCCTATTATGATCGGATTATTAGGGTCCATGTAAATGCTGCTACTGTATCGATACTTTGGGAAATGAATATTGGCACCGTTTCATTTATTTTAGTATATAATGACCTAAATACTAGTGTTGTCAAAAATATTGATATTTCGATAAATATCGATATTTATGACAACACTAGTATTTAGGTCATTATATTAAAAGCAAGATTAAAAATTTACAAAACCCTAAGCCAAGCTAACTGTAAGAAAGTTTCTCTGTAAAAAAAAAGCCAACAGGGTTACGGTGTAACATATAAGAAAAAACATGTAATAACATGTAATATAACATATAATTGAAATACCATTGTCATGCAACCTCTTTCTTTACATTCTTTGGCTAAGTTATTGTTACTTCCTGTCCGTGATTTTTTATTATATTGATAACCTACTTTTTCGAACTCCTACAGTATTTTCTGCAGACAAATGGCTGCAGACCTGACCTAGCTTTAGCCTGGGTGACAGCAGGACATGATTTATAGACCGTGCCAGAGGTAACAACAGTCTCAGAGTACATGGTGACTTGCATCAGTTCTTAGAGTATGGGTAAGTCTTCCTAAAATCATATAGGCAGACAAATTATTAACTATAACAACATTCATCAAAAATGACTTGTACACAGTGACTTCAGCTCTGGGGTACTCCCTTACATCCCCATGCACACACTGGTCAGTTGTGGTGGTTGCATAGTCAATATTTGAAACATAGCATGGCTTTAGAAAAGACAGGGAACTTTCAGTGTCCCACAGTGCTTCAACAGAATGTCCATCAACAGTTACATGACATAACATTTGACTCTTAGCTCTAAAGTCATTTTTTTTGCCCTCAAGTGCTGTCAACTTTGCTTTTCCATGGTTGCTTTGTGTCCCTGATGTTGACAGTAAAAGAACACAGATTTTGGTTTTTGTACACTGTTATTACTCTCAGCTGGACCTTCTACGGTCCCAACCCCAGCAGTGTCTGTTTTCATATGTACAGTACCTTTGTGTGGTTGAGAGCATGGACCCCCGTGGTAAGCATTCACATACGAAGAGCCAGTCTCACTGCTTCCAGTCCTGTAGTCGGCTCGGATTGGGGAGCCCGTAACCCATGTTCGGCTGTTGTAGGGAAGGACACATAGAAGCTGCTCCAAGATGATGATCTCCCCAATCTCTTTAGTGTGAAAATCAAGTCTCACCCAGTGGCAGTAAAGGGTCCTCAGATGGTTGTAAATCTCTGTCTGTGTCTGTCCATCAGGAACTGTGGATGCCCGGAAAAGCTGTCGGTAGGTCTCAGACGAGAGCGCCTCCTTCTTGTTCCTCGTCCATTGCCAAGTACGCCTCCAAAGCTTGCCCAGCCAGCAATGTAACCAAGTGGTAGCTCCACTTTTCCTCTGGCCATCCCCAGGTCTTGGCTAGGATTCCAGAGCGTTGAAGATTGTTTTCGATGTCCTCCTCTTGTTGAAAGGCAGGTATCTTTGGTGGTTCACTCATTATTTTTGGCTGGTTTGGAGCTTGTCTTGCTGAGCTGTGTGTGCTGCGAGCGGGTGCGGTCCTTGAAACAGCCGGTGTCGGGAGATCCATACATTCGTAAGGTCTTCATATCACTAGGGGTCATCGCAGGTCTGGCAGACTGTAGAATCATAGCCCGTAACCGTCGGAGCTCCAGCAGATGTCGCTCCTCCCAGTGCTGCTGTGCATCGAGAAAATCAATAAAGAATATAATTCAGTCGGTGTCAGATTCTGAATCTGAAATATCAAGTCACAGATAAGAAAATGCCACTCGGCGTTGAGGGCATAGCATCTCCTTCATTAGCTTTCTCCACCTGTGCATCGGTCTCCACTGAAATATCTGCGTTAATCCATGCGGCCGCGGCCCCCCAGGGAAATATCCCCATAGAAATTTCTAGTTTAGGAAATTATTTTAAAACCTCTACCTGTATGCAATCAGAATGTCCTTTGTAAAATATGTATTTAAAAAAATAGAAATATTTTTAAAAAATAATAAAATATTTTTATTATACGCATTTTTAATATTCAACATTAGAGAAATCAACATCAGGCTACAAAAGGGAATTGAAGTTCCGGCATTGTATAAAGTTTTTCTTTTTGGTATAATCTAAAATTCCTGCTGTCTACCTGCTGTAGGCTGCTATCTACCCCTTTTGTATCAGGTCCAGGAGTCCTTGAACTTGCCAGCCATACAGGAACTCGAAAGGGGAAAAACTGGTTGAAGCTTGAGGAACCTCTCTGTAAGCAAACAGCAGAAATGGAAGCCATTTGTCCCAGTCCCCTCCCATCTATGACACACACTTTCGTTGTCTGGTTAAAGCGTTCCACTAAACCATCCGTCTGTGGGTGGTATGCACTGGTTCTGATGGTGGTGGTGCCCAGCTGGCTGTGATGCTGCCCTTATTAGCTGCAAAGTGAAGTTCATCCCTTGCAAGTTTGTTAGTATCTCCTCAGGGATCCCCACCCTGGAGAACAGCTGTATAAGAGCTTGGATGATCTTTGAAGTGGTGATAGAACGGAGTTGAAAGGCTTCTTGATATCAGGTCGCGTAGTCACATATCACTAGGATGTACTGGTGTCCCACCCTGCTCTTTTCAAGTGGCCCCTCAATGAGCATGGTGATACGCCTGAAGGAAGTAGAGATAACAGGGTGAGAGTACAAGGGCGCTCGGCCCCGCTGGGACACAGCACTGGTCTTTTGACATGTTGCACATGTATTGCAGTATGCCTGTACATTAGTGCAAAGTGAAGACCAATGAAAATGTGAACTAATGTGAGTGCATGTTTTCTGCTGTCCTAAGTGACCAGCCCATGGAATGGTGTGTGCAAGGTGCAAGGTCCTACATTTAGGCACAATTAGACGAGTAACATTGGCTTGCAGGTACAACACATGATTTACAGTCACATACTTTTCATCACACAGCTTTAAATGTATCTCACTGGCAGCTTTTCAAACAGTGATTTCAATGACTCATCATTTCTTTGTAGTTGCCCAATGTTCTCTGGGATCCTCCAGCCATAAGCTTTGAGGCCCTCCACTGAGGTCTCAGGGACTGGTGTATCCAGATACTTTTCAAGCCGACACTGTTGGCGTGGTTTTCTTGGGCTTTTGGCCCAAGACTGTAGAATCATAGCCTGTAACCGTCGGAGCTCCAGCAGATGTCGCTCCTCCCAGTGCTGCTGTGCATCGAGAAATCCTTCTTGATCTGGGAAGGCATCAAGATGATACAGCTTTCTGCTGGGTGACAGCTGGGCCCCCTTGCTCAATAACTTGATATCCTTTCCATAAGTGCTTCCTAATAAGTCACAAACTACTTTAAAACTACCACAGTAACATTACGGATAATATTAAATGCATCACCTTCTTTTATTTATTTTCTTTTATATTTCTTTTGCTCACTTAGTCTAGTTGTGCAAGCACTGGCGAGCTTGTAGAGATGCAGCAGTATTGCCAGAGGAGAACTAGTTCTCCTGGCTGGGCCTGGTTTCTCTCAAGGTTTTTGTCTCCTTTTGGAGTTTTTTCCTTGCCACCGTTGGCTGCAGCTTCTCTGTCCTTGTACTGCCTGTCAGGAGGCTGCTGTAATCAGCTATAATTTTTCACTTATTATTAATAATATTTTCAAACTATCTGTTCATACCCCATATATGACCGTATAGTCTGCATAATATATTACCCGGGTTTCTCCTCCCTTGTTTTCTCTGTGTCTGTCTGTGTGTGTGTCTGTCTGTGTGTGCTGTGTACTCTGTTTTAAAGATATCATTCAT
>JAZGTJ010010622.1:0-17888 GCA_036877575.1 Botia almorhae
ACCCAAAAATAAAAATCCTGACATCATTTACTCAGCCTCATGTCATTCCAAATCTGTGTGACTTACTTTCCTCTGTTGAACACAAATAGGATATTCCGAAAAATGTAGGTAACCAAAAAGTTGCTGGTAGCCATTGACTTTTGTAGCTTTTTCTCCATCAAGCTAGTCAGTGGTTACCATCAACTGTTGTAAACTGTTCTAAATTCACTGTTAACTAAAGCATTTTTCTTTAATAAGTGAGTTTAAATGACCGGTTTTAAATTCCACCTTTTTCAGCGCTCCAAAGCTAGTAGAGCCCTAACCAAACATGACAAGAAAAGGCATCATAAACTCCAATGTGCTTGCACTGTTACTGTTGTTTTTGTTAGCTGTATTGTACAAAATGGAATTGTGTGATACTGCGATTATCTATCTGAAAAAGCTACAACATGATGTATTGATCTTGTACTGGTCACATGTCTTGATGTAATACAAATTTGCTTGTGATAGTTGCCCAAACTTGAATTTTGAAATGCTTCGAAATGTGACATTTTTCACATAAACTTGTATTTCCAGAATGCCACATTCGCATGTGTATGAATGGAAATCAATGGAACAAAAAGTGTAGTGTGACCACACCTTTCAAGCACTGTGTTGTCTTCGAGGGCATAATCAAATTATTACGAATAAAATATCTGACCATTATTCAAAATAAATATGTGACTGATACAATTTTTGTCATGGAATAAAGAAATAAAAGAGTTAATCTTTTGGACATTTGTTTACTTAAAATTATTTTCAACATCTGAGGAAAATAATTCATTGTTGCTTGTATTGTCACGAAAATGCCAGGCTCTGCCCCCAGTCAATGCTCACAATCACCAGAATATTGACCCAGGGGTTATGTTGATATTGTGGTGAAAAAGGACATGTCATTTGGCATCCGTCCCATCCCCCACCACCACCTGTGGTGAGTGTGGTATCCTCTTTCCCTGTTCATGTGCATCCACTTTATACCGTCGTGCAACTCACTACTTCTCTCCACTGTGCTACATTACACCTTGACTCTGGCTCACCTTGACTCTGGGTCAGCCAGCAACTTCATCTCATCAGACCTGTGTCACCAGCTACAGCTCAAGAAAAGACTCAATGACATAATAAATAATGTCCAGTCCATAATCAGAAAACCTCTCAGTTGAGGACAAGTTCGATACTGTGTGGGTTCAGTTCAGTTGAGAGTTGGTCAACTTCACCTTAAAGAAATATCCCTGTTGGTTCTGGAGGAATCCACCGCTGGGATTGTCTTAGGGCACCAATGGCTTGTTGCTTACGATCCTTCCATCTCCTGAGTGACTGGAGAAATCCTGAAGTGGGGCGAGAAATGTTTTTCTCATTGTTTCCCTGACCTCCCAAGACCTGTCATGTCGACTCCTGTGATTCCAGTGAACTCTACGTCTATTTCTAGTCCCCTAGAAAACCGATCGATCTACATCCCTGAAGCCTACACCCACTTCAATGATGTTTTCTGCCAGAGACGAGCCTCACAATTACCACCTCACCGACCATGGGACTGTGCACTTGACCTCCTGCCAGATGAACCAGTTTTTAAAGGTAAAATTTATTATCTCTTTATCCTTGAACAGAAGGTCATGGAGGAGAATACTGAAGAGGCACTACAAGGATTCAATTTCAATTCAATTTAATTCAATTTTATTTATATAGCGCTTTTTACAATTTTGCATTGCTTTAAAGCAGCTTTACATAAAAAACAAATAATAGTAATAAAACACAGAACAAATGTCTGACATGTTAATGGTATTATTGCAAATAATATGTGTGGGATAACACTATAGTAGGCCTATAGTATGTTTACGAACAAAGAGCTGACTGAACCGATAAAGCCACAAAATTGTTGAGCAAAATACATGCATTCCAGCTTACATAAGGAAGGTATATAATAGGCTACATCAAGGTATATAATAGGCTACATCATGTAAAACTGATGGTTACAACTATATTTGATATGTCGTGCATTGAAAAATTCTGCCAACAAAAGCGGTGAGGCATAATGTTACTAATTGCAGCCATAACATCACACTGCTGTGACTAAGCGAACAAAATAAAGCTAAAGGTTGTCATGTATATAATGGTAAGATTACTAAAGAAGTCTATCAAGTCCTGATAATCTGTCTCCGGGTCATTTCATCCAGTCCCCCACCATCTGGTCTCAGAGTTTGGGTCCAGCTGACTACAGGACCTTGGGGAATGAAATCTGTCGTCTCAGACAGATTTAGTGGGTAGCCAGTACATCTGTTCTTATGGGAAGTGTTCCCAGTTCCGGTTTACCTAATAAATGCAGCCTAATAATCCTTTAGGGATTAAAAAATCCATATGACTATGTGTAGGCAAGATTAAAGAGGTGGGTCTTTAGTCTAGATTGTAAAAGACAGAGTGTATCTGCCTCCCGGACAACACTGAGAAGACTATTCCAAAGTTTGGGTGACAAATACGGGAAGGATCTACCACCAGCACTTGTTTTTGAAATACATCCATGTATTTCCCTCCACTTCCTCTGCTGCTTCCAGTTTCTTCTTTGTGGCAAAAGTCTTCACTAAGATGGACTTGAGAAGTGCCTACAACCTCATTCGAATACGTGAGGGGGACGAGTGGAAGACCGCATTTGTAACACCTACATAACTACAGATCCCTTACAGCTCCACTCACAAACAAGCCCAAGTCTCTGTCCTGGACCCCCCGAAGCCTCTAATGCCATGAAGAATATTAACAGCATACAGAATATTAACAGCACACACTTTATCTTCATCTTGTTCAATCCCACACACTATAAAAACTCTCCAATCTCACTGTCACATTGTCTGGAGTTATACCTATGCTACTACTTACCTGTTCCCAAGTCTCCATGCTCGTCGATTCCCTTTGTCTCCCGCTGTGTGTCTGTATGATAGTGTTGACCTTCATTCTGTTCTAGAAACATCTCTTGGTAATGCCTCTGCTATTCACCGAATACCTGCATCTGGTGAAAGAGATTGCTACAATCATTTGTCTTATCTATATACCAAAGGACTTGATATTCATCATTACTTACCTGCTCAGTTCTGATGTTCAATAAACCTGCCTGTTTATTGACCTTCGGAAGTACCCTCAGTACGAGAGGGTATGGGACTCAGCTCATCTTCATCATGCTATACATTGTCATCAATTCCATGCAGATGCTTGATAAAATCCAGCTCCTACCTACCTCCTAGGACAGGAAGTATGGCTCTCCATTCAGGATATCCAATTAAGACTCTCCTGCAAGACGCTGAGTCCCAGATATATTGGCCCCTTCCCCATCATCTGGCAAATCAACCCCGTGACCTATGAACTCAAACTTCCCCCGCTGTAACGAGAAAGCTCAGTCATGTGGATCCATTTGCAGCTTTTTATTTAAAATAGTCAAAACAGGCAAGGGTCAAAATACCAACAAACAGTGTTATAGGGAAAAGACAAAAATCAGCAACATTAAACAGGCAGGGGTTGAGGCAGGCAGCAAACAATCATAAACTATAAACAGTCACAGGCAGCAAACAATCCAAAACATAATCCAAGGCAGAGTCAAACAAGGCAGGTAGCAAACAATCAGAAAAACCAGAAACAATCCAAACACGAAAAACCAGGTAAACAATAAGGGAAAAACGCTCTGAAATGTAGGCCGAAGCAATACAAGACATCGCACCGAATTAATAGAGTCCGTGGTTTAAATAGATTGCTTGATTGCGAACAGGTTAACCATGCAGGAAGTGATCAGCCCCAGATATGGGGCCCATGGAAATTGTAGTCCGAATCAGATCTAGTACTCCAGAGAAGGCTGCCTCTGGTGGCACGGAGGAGGCTTATACAAGTCAGTCAGTGCATGACTTATCAGTTGCTACATCGCAGAAACAGAAACCATTTCTAAAATAGAATCCACTGTTAATCATTGCGTATCACTGTCACAGATGGTTAGGACAAAATCTCTGGTTAACATTATAAAGATACCTTTAATCGCATCTCGCAGTGTCATGTTGCATTTGGTTAGGATTAAAAGAATAGGGCAATCATTTCTGAATGGAACACAATAAAGCATATAATAACATGTTATGTCAGAGAAATGTCTTTAAACACTAATCAAAAAAATATCATACTGTTCTGTTCAGTATTATATACATTCTGTTTTTTAAGGAATGTCAAAAGCTGTGTTTGAACCATTCTCATGGCCATTTTAAAAGTATGAAAAATAAATTACTAAATTCTGGTTGGCCAATTACCATTATTTATAGCTTAAAAATTATCATCAAGTACAGTATTTTAATGTTTGCCTGATAAGCTTTACATAATACACAACCATGATAATATGAAGAGGATGGTAAGAGGGGAAGGTGGTTGGATATTTTTTTACATTTTTTTCAACAAAGGGGCTGCCATCCCTCTGCATCCTCCCTCAATTTGAACCCTAAGCATAGGCATAATTTAGGCATGACTGTCCCCACAAACAAGTTAACAAGGAACTGAGGTAGCAGTTTTTTCTGGATAAAATATACGATAAGGTCTATGTTTTCCAGTCGATTTCAATTGTTTGAATGTTACATTGAGTACAAAAATCTGTCTCCAGCTTCTTTAATTCTCAATCGATTTTTATTCAGTGTCATAAGGAATTATTAAACTTGTGCTTCTCAAGCATTGATCTAGTTGATTATTAAATATGGAGGTGTCCCTTTCCACATAAAAACAGTCTCCAAATAAATACAATTATTAAATAAAATAAGAGGAAAATGGGTTGTAACAACAACCTGTCTTTGTCCCCACCACTTTTTAAAACAAAGTTATGCCACTGACCTTAAGTATTGCGCATATAGCGCACAATTCCATTCAAAGCTACCTAAAGCTACATTGATTGCTGGCACCATTCCTCTAGAGCAATTGGGTGCAAAGGTGATATAAGCTCTCAGTCACTTTTCCAGACCTTTGCCCAATGGACTAGCACTTCTGATAGTAGCTTAAGATATATCTGCTTTCTATTTCTTACTCCATCTTTTTTAGTATCTTCTTCGTTCCCTCGTACAGGAATTCAGTTTAAACAAAAAATACTAATTTTGTTTAAAACATGCAAGACTTTTTCAATCCATGTATTAAACAAAATGTTAATTCATTATAAATTTGTCCTGGCTATCCTGGTTTTTCTTATAAAGTAAATGGAGACTTTACACATAATTTGTTATGATCAGAACATGTTAACATGCTTACTATTTCTGCTTAAATGCATATTAATATTAACTATCTGCATCATTTACACTTATAACATTAGAACTGTACATTTCTAAAATCACAGATAATAGACTATTCTGGTTTTGTCACATATAGAACAAACATTTTTTTTTGTACAAGCTGATGTGGAACAATATGTGTTGTAAATAGTGTTATACAAGTAAATGGAAACGGAATGTGAACTGGGGCTGTTAAGCAAAATGACAAAAAAGCACCTTGAAAGTACCAAAAAGTGTACAGATTTTAGTCATTATTCATTTATAATCCTATGTGACATTTATAATCCTTGGTTTATGTCATGTAGCATGTTGACATCAAAACACTATTGTTTGTATGCCTTGTGACCAAACATCTTTTGATAATTTTCCACACTGAGCTGTAATAAGTCCTCAGAAGCCCTCAGAAACTTCTTACAAGAAGTTATTTAAAGAACGAAACAGGTGTAGAATGACATGAAGTGTTGATATAACGTTACATTTACTTTGAACTATTCCTTTAACTTAGTCTTAAGTATCTTAGTCTAGATGTGTTTGCAAATTCCCACTGCTATATTACAAAACACATGTAACAAACACTGGCATGTCCTGTCAAAATTACAGTCATAAATCAAGCCAGCACAGCTCTAATAACGGCAACAGTTAGTGTCTTCTATTTGTCAGAGTATACTGTCCATTCTGTTTATTCATCAAGGTGAGATGCCAGTAGAGATGTATAAAACCTCTTGAACGCCACTCAGCTTAATCAAATAATCATTATAAAAACCCTTCAGTTGAACTCAAATAACACAAGCATATAATTTCAAATTTCTCCAATTATTCACTCTAATTTCTGCACTACTCTTCAGACATGTAAATTGGGGATGGCTAATATGCTAACTGGATACATTTTGGGCTCAAGATTTTAAAATTAAATCTCATAAATCTGCTTAGTTAAGCATACTGAGATAAAGAATACATATTGCCATAAAGTAAAACACTGATTCTATAAATTAATTTGGATGTAATCAGTATGAGAGAACATACACTAATGAGGTAATATGAGTAACTTTCAACAAACAGCAGATCCAGATTGTTTTCTTGTGTGGGCGTTGGCACAAAAAAGACAACACAGGGAAATTCACAGAGTTCCTACTGTCTTAACACTCTCTAAGAGCTTAAAACAGTCCATTGGCTATTGTTTTTCTTATGGAACCTGAGGAATATAATATAAAATTTAATTATTATACAATATATAAAGGCATATATCATATACACTATATTGCCAAAAGTATTCGCTCACCCATCCAAATAATTGAATTAAGGTGTTGAATTCATGGCCACAGGTGTATAAAATGAAGCACCTATGCATGCAGACTGCTTAAATGCTTAATTAAATTGTTCTATCTTAGTGTTGATGTCCCACTGCACCGGTGCTGCTAATATAGTACTGGGGAGGATAGGTTCAGGGTTATGGATGATGGGATTCCCCTCGTTCAGTCTTGACAGTGAATTGGCCTTGGTATTCTTAGTCCCTGGTCGATATGTAAACGTGAACTGGAAATGTGTAAAAAATAATGCCCATCGGGCTTTACGGGGGTTCAATCTCTTAGCTGATTGTAAATATTCAAGATTCTTGTCATCTGTTAAAATAAGAAATGGATGAACAGCCCCCTCTAACCAATGTCTCCATTCCTCTAAGGCCAATTTCATAGCTAACAGTTCCCAGTTACCCACATCATAATTTCTTTAGGCCGGGGATAACTTACGAGAGAAGAAAGCGCAGGGAAATAGTTTGGGTGTTCACGTTGAGGTCGAACTGGGCAGGAGGATTTCTGATGGCCTGAGGCTCGCAATATAGGCAAAGATGGAGCTGTATTCGTCGCTCCCGCTCCTCCTGTGTGAGGTGTGTAGCTCCCAGTTGCATAGGTTCAGCCTGAGGGATTTGTACTAGGGAGAAAGCCTAGTACAAGTTTGTCTGGAACGAATTAAGTTGTCTAGTTGAATAGTGAGGTCAATGAACTCATGGATATTTCTGCCCTCATCCCGGCATGCAAGCTCTGACTGGAGCTCGGAACTCAAGCCCTTACGGAACAGCAGTTTTACAGTGCCCTCAACCCAGTTGGTCTTTGCGGCCAACGTAAGAAAGGTTAAAGCATAATCAGAGGCTGTTTGTTTCCCCTGTGTTAGGGTTAGCAATTGTTCACCAGCACTCACTCCTCTGGCTAGGTGATCAAAAACCTCTCTAAACTGCTGTAGAAAAATGTCAAACGTAGGACATCTAGACCCATTTAAGTCCCATATTGCTGTTACCCAGTCCAATGCCCTCCCAGTAAGCAGCAAAGAACGAATGCTATTCGGCTAGAATCAGTGGCATACAAGGCGGGTTGTTGGTTAACAAACAGAGTACATTGCCACAAAAACCCCTTGCACTTGGATGGTGTTCCGTCAAACTTTTCAGGGAAAGCCAAACGCGGACTTACCAGAGAGATTGAGCTGGGTGTGGGTAGGCTAGGTGGTGCAGCGGCGGCCTGATTGAGCTCTGGAGATGACATCCGTAGGCCTTGTAATGCCTTGACTAATTTCTTGGTCAATGAGGTGAGCCGGTTCAGCTGATGCTGGTGTACAGCTAGCTGCGAGGCCTGCTGCGTAAGTTCGTCTGAGAGCTAAACAAGAGCTGCTGGATCCTGTCGTGGCGAAGTTTTCTGTAACAAAGCATCAGACTGGGTCGAATCCATATGCAGTTTTATTTTCAGCGTCAACAGGGCAGAGGTCAAACAACGGCAAACAGGTATATTGAGGGCTAGGCAAAAGAGTAATCAATAAACAGGCAATGGGTTTAGGCGGGCAGCAAACAATCAGAGTCGATATAACAATCAAGGTCAAAAAGGCAGACAGCAGGCAAAAACACAAAAACCAGGGACAAAGCAGGATCAAACACAGAAAAGCAAACCAGAGTATATGATAAGAGAACGCTTAGTGATGATGCCGGGGCAAATCAAGACTTCGCAATGAGGGATGAAAAATGTCCGCTATTTAAGGGAAATGCGTCGTAGTTGAACCGGAAGTGCTAGGATGAGCGATGCAAGATGGGAAGTGTAGATCGTATATATANAGTGTAGATTGTATATATATATATATATATATATATATATATACACACAAACATCTGTATCACACGCTGCTACAATATCCTGTAAATAGGCATGATTTCATCCATGCTTTAGACACTGGCATGCACCAGAAGTGTTCCCATAGCATCATGACATAGCGCTGAGTTCCCTTGAAAGGGAACCCTTTTTCAAAACTGTGTTCTGAATATTAATTGAATCACCCTGACAATACAGTCACATGTTAACCAGCTATTGTAAGCGTTATTTGCTATAATCACATAGCATGATGCTGAAAAAACAGGACATTATAAAATGGTTGGTATATAAAAATCCCCCTTTTCACAACCTGCATTTTTTGGTGATGGGATTACAAACAGGAAAAGTTTAGTTACAGCAATCACATCAGGCCATGTTAACCATATAAGGTCACAGTATGCAATTTAAAGGTGAATCTCACACAGCAAATACATTTGCCCCTGTTTTTGTAGACTTTCTTTTGATAATATTGGATTATCGTGATTTTGCAATGTAGTCTCATTAGGATAATCATTCAGGAGCTTGGAGAAAAAAACAGATTCCTAAATTCCTCCCTGTTTGTCTGGCAAGTAAAATGTGTTTAACGATAGATTAAAAGAGGGTGGCAGTCCCAATTCCCACTAGCACTTAGCACTGACCTTCATTCTGGATCAATTCAGAGAAATTACTCTTCAAACTCTTATTAAGAAATTAATTGGAACTGTAGGACTTTAGAAATCTGAGTGGATGAGTGCTTTGCTGCCCAATTGATTTTACACACTCAGCTTTGGGCACTTGAGGGTTGACTTGTTTTTTGCACAATGGCTTGTTCTGGGTTGAGAGGTAAAAAACACAGATAATGGGCCTTAGTTTTGGTTGAAATTATGACTCATATCAGATAAGCACTGCTAAAGAGCTCAGTAGACAGATTTTTATTCACGCTTACCCTGCAACTTGACAATAAAACAGTTGATCTCTCTAAAATATTTAATGGGAGCAAGATAAAATAGCAGTGCAAGGTTTATTATTTTATTGTTAAGAGGGCTCCATTTATGGCTGGGCTGGATAACAACTGTGCACTCAGCTAATCTTAGTTGGCAAAAATGAGCTGTATAGACACACACACATGGAGAGAACCCTTTGGCAGTCCGGCTTATTGATTGAGACAGATGCAGGCTGTAGTTAAAAATTTCTCACACAAATAAAAAGTGAATTTAATTCTTCAGATGAATTGTTAGCTCAAGACAATTTTGCAGCAAAATTATTGTCAGTGCAGCATTTGTTTTCTTATTCGTCGTAACAAACTTATAGCCAGTGACAGGTATTGACACCTCTAGGCAGAAGGAGTGAAAGTCAAGTGGGTGGACAGTGTGCTGTGATATTGACTCCATAGTTTTTTTTTTTTTGCTAGGCTCATGACAAACACACACACATATATGCAGTATATGTGTTACGGTGGAGGCTCCAGCCGCATCTCCACCGCGCCACCAGAGGAAACCATCACCAGAATACTAACCGGGACCCATTCAAACTACAACTCCCATGATGCACTTGACTGTTTGTCACCTGCAACTCATCACCATTCCCCATATAAACCGGACATTTTCAGAAAAATAAAGCAAACAAAATAGGGAAACAGTAAAGCCTTTAAGATTGTTGTTAGATCATTATATTAAAAATCAATATTAACACCTTACAAAACCCTAAGCCAAGCTAAAGGTCAAGCTGTTTACATACTGCCTAGAAGTGTGTCATCTGACTGTCACCACATTTCTGGTATGGTGCATAGTTGCCTGAGACAAAGTTTCATTTCTTTTGACAGTCGCTACTCTTGGAGGTAGTTAATACGACCAAAGTATGTTGCTGTGGGCTGTCGATTTGACTATAATTGCTTTACATTTATCTACTTGGATTGTTGTTGGCTGCGCTGGAGTGTCAGTTGTTGCTGGCGTTTCATTTGTGGCTTGATTGGCTCTGCAATTAGCTACCTGATTGCTTTGCTAGCTTAAAGTATTGGGACGTTTCTATTTCATCCGCTGCTATGTCTTTTTGAACTGCTTATGTTTGGCAGAAAGATGTTATTACATGTCTCTAGCATGCTCAGATGTCTGCTTTACAGTCGTCAGTGTGCGTTTTGTTTGATTTTCATTATTATATTTATACATTATATTATATATTTTTTCATTATAAACATTATTATGTTTATTTTAGCAGTATGATGTTATAGCTGCAATTAGTAACATTATGCCTCTGTAGCCATCCATCTCACGTCAGTTGCTACCTGCCGGCAATTAAACCAGCAACCTTCTGATTACAAGCCTAACTTACTAGGCCGCAACCCATTTTAGAGCGTCCATCAAAAGCGTGTCAAAAACGTGTAGAAGACATTGGTCTCATAATTAAAACTCCTGTTTTGTCTGAATTTAGTAGTAGAAATTTGCTGGTCATCCAGATTTTGATATCAACTATACATTCTGTCAATTTGGTGAATTTATGTTTTGTCAGGCCTCAAGAAAAAATACAGCTGAGTACCGTCAGCATAGCAGTGAAAAATAACTACGTCTTAAAATAATTAGTCCCAGAGGTAGCCTATAAAGGATGGAAAGAGGAGGCCCAAGCACTAAGCCCTGTGGAACTCTGTACTTAACCTGTGAACAATGACATTTTCCACTCACTGCAACAGAGATAAATATTATTTAAATAAAATCAAAGGAGTTTTTAAGCTGATTCAGGAGAATGCTTTAGTCAATAGTGTCAAAAGGCTGTAATAAGGTTGAGCAGCACCAAAAATAAAGATGCAACCATGGTCAGCTGACAGGAGAAAATCATTTGTCACTTTGATGAGAGCAGTCTCTGTACTGTTATATGGTATAAATCCTGACTGGAAATCCGTTTCTTTACGTATTTCTTTACGGATACGTCCAGAAAAGAACGTATCTGTAAGGACGCCATTTTTCACATTTTTTTTTTAATTAAAGGTAGATTTGAGATGGGTCTGCAATTGATAGTGGTGTAAATCAGACATCTCCTCACGATACAATGATCTTAATTCTCCAGCATTACAATATTTGCATATACCTAAAAAACATCCAGCAATATGTATACGACTTGATTCATTCAGGGGTATATTATGTGCCTAGTTTACATAGCAAGTTACATTTGTATTCTCACAAAACTCACAAATGCAACAAAAACACCACAGTGTGGGCCCACTGTGAGTGAGTGTGGGTTTACTGTGGGACAGTGTGGGCAGGATACGCCCATGCGGGCCCCATATAGGTTAGCCCATGTGGGTTTGCCCTTTTGGGCCCCCATGGGGTTTTTCTGTGGTTCCACCCACTGTGGGCTTGTACACAGAAAACCTAGAGGTTAGCCCATGCAGGGCCCACGTGTTTTGCCCTTTTGGGCCCCAATGGTTTTTTCTGTGGGTCAGCACACTGTGGGCATACCTTAATTCTATTTACTTACTAGAATGGATTATGGCAGTCAGAAGAAATAAACTTTTTGCCAGGTAATATATCGTAAATGTACTTTTTAGATTATTTCATAAAAAAAATCTTAAAACAAAAAATATAAGTTCCTTGCAACAGTTATAAGCTGGGATCTGAGGTAACTGCCAGCACAGCTGGAGTCGTTCTGAAGACAGGACACCTGACAGAAAGTTTTTCCGAGGTAAAGTATTTTTTTAACTATTTCATTTAAATTTCTTTTAAAATGTATGTCTTTAATACAAATATCAATTACATCTAGAGTATTAATAAAACGTACACAAATACAAAACTTAAATAAGTACAAGTAACAGTCCAAGGTAACAGTCCTGTGTGTTCCTGGTTTACGTTCTGAGAGTCGGAGTCTAGACCCGTGCTCTCAGTGTCCGTTCTATGTGGAGGCACATGGCTTTGGCTTTGTTTATATCTGCCCTGTGCTCTCCAGTCCCGTGTCATTACCCCGCCCCCTTGTTCCCTCGTTTGTGTGATGTCACTCAACTGTTTGTAATTGTTGCCCACTGTATTTAATGCCCTCGTGTCTGCTGTTCTGCGCTGATTTGTTCTCTCTCCCTCGTGGTTCTCTTTTGTGCTTCTGACTCATCGCAGTCCATTCCCAAGTCCAGTCAGTTTTGCCTTGTAACCGTAGGTCATCGTGTCTGTTTTCGTTATTGTTTTTCGTTCCCTTTAAGAAGAGTCTTTATTTTTTAATAGAAACTCCTTGGTTGATTTGGTGCTAAATTTGTTTACATTAGCAATTTACTAGTCTTTTTTTCCTCGTTTTTACCCCCTTGTGGAAGTTGAGTTCTGTTTATTTAAATAAAGCCCCTTGCGGGGAAGTTGTGTTCCGTTTAAATTTAAATAAAGTTTTGTTTGTTTGTATCGCTGTCTGGATTTGTGTTCTTCCCCACTCGCTCTTGACAAATATTCACTTCTTAACGGTTTCTTAAGTAAAAGTTTACAACAAAAATCAAACTAACTTGGTTGTTAAACAATGGTCTCTCTTTTAGTATATCCAACAAAATACACCAAAAATATTTTTTATAGTTTTTTTATTTTGTACTTGTCAAGCATGCCCCAGAGGAGAGCAAAACGCTTAACGCAAAACTGGTCATTGCGATCATATTCTGGGTTCTTCTGCTTGCCTGTGCATAGTATGCTTTATTAACAAAGTTTATACTAAAAAGGTCATTTTTTTCCTGGTTGTTGCTTTAGAACGTGATCTATTCATTAATGAAAAACTGTGTCAGGCACTTATTTGCAGGTAGAGTTAGAGTCATCAATAATGTCTTCATAAACAACTTAAAGCATTAAGGTATCCAAAGAAGGCCATTTATACATATTAAACATGAATTATATATTGCAAAATTATGAAATTAAATTTGTAATGTTCTCTGGAAGAACATTGAAGAAGGCGCAGTCGAGGGCTGAGAGGATGATTGGTGATGGAAAGCCTGTATAAGCAAACGGGCCAGAATTTCTTGAGCTGGGACCCAACATCTCTCCTCAGGACCGTAACCAGGGCTCCGAAAATTTTAAAATCCCTGGTAGCCTTTTGGGCAGGCACTCTTCAGATTTTGGTAGCCCGAAATGAATTTAAGTAGTCCAAATAAAAAAGACATTATTTTTAATGTAGAATGTTGTAAAGGAGACAAAACATCAATGAAAAATGTTTTCATAAAACAAATAACAACAATCGTATAAAATAATCAAACTACAATCATCAATACAAATATTTGGTTCTAACTGAACTGAAATTTCTATAAACTTATAAATAAAAACACAGTTCAGTCTGTGCCAGATTCTGAATCTGAAATATCAACTGAAGTCACAGATAAGAAAATGCCACTCGAGGTTGAGGGCATAACGTCTCCATCAGCTTTCTTCATCTGTGCAACAGTCTCCACTTCAGAACTAAAATATTTGCATAAATCCATGTGGCTCTTATTTGCACACACACACACATAACTATCAGCGATTTTTGCAATTCTCTAAACTGCGCATGAGGAACAGAGGAAGACACAGAAGGAACATGGGGAGAACACAAGACAGGCTTAATTTTAGAAGCATGAAAAACAGGATGCACACAACAAAAAGTATAGAGTAGCCGTAGTAGGACCATCACCGGACTGATGCCCTTAACAATGGGATAAGGCCTGATGAACCTTGGTGTCAACTTACGAGCCGGGACTCGAAGTGGCAGGTCTTTGGTGGTAAGCCAAACCTGTTGCCCAGAAACATATCTAGGAGTCATCTTCCGGTGATGGTCTGCAGTGGTTTTAGTACATCTCTTGGACTAAATCAGATCCTCCCTGGCCCTCCTGGACTGAGGGAACGGCCACTTCCAGACCCTGGGAATGAAACAAAGGAGGTTGATAACCCAGGCAACACATGAACGGGGAAAACCCAGTCGAAGACACCAGCAATGAGTTATAAGCATACTCAGCACAAATTAGCTACTGACTCCTGGTAAAATTTAAATTAATAAAATGATTAAACATGCTAATGTTTTAAGTTAATGTCAACAGACCCCCAGTAAGCAACAGCAAACTGCTGTTACAAGACTGAATGTGTTAATGTCAAAAGTATAACTGAGGGGGAAATTTTCACACAAATATTTTCTAACGGGCAACCAAGCAGATGAGCATTAAATAGTTTATGTAAAATTTTCAAAAGAAGTCTATCACATTTTCCCAGTGTTTTTGGGTGGGCCAGGCTATTGCTGTAGTCATTGCTCTATGGTGCGAGGATGAGCCCCTGACTGTGGCGCAGCAGGGACAATTTTCAGGATGAACTGAAGCTTGGGTCGGTCTGTTGGATGTTGGATCCTTCTGTTGCTGTGATCTGTAGCTAATCTGGGATCGAAACCCTGGGATAAAAATCCAAAACAGAGAATAATTAGCGTAGCTGCTGTTCATAACATTAAAAGCATAACTTTTCAGGTATAATGGATCAAATGTTGAGATCCATTATGAGAATGCTTGGCTAAAGAGATGTGTTTTTAAACTAGATTTGAACTGCGAGAGAGTGACTGAGCCCCGAACAGCTTTGGGCAGACAATTCCAGAGTTTAAGAGCCAAGTGCGAAAAAGCTCTGCCGCCTTTGGTGGATTCTGGGTATGATCAGAAGAGTGTTTGAGAGCGTAAGGCACGCATTGGCTTGTAGCGTGAGAAAGATTCGGTTAGGTATAATGAGGCAAACCCATTTAAGGCTTTATAGGTAAGCAGTGGAATTTTATAAACAACACAGAATTTAACAGGTAACCAGTGTAGAGATGACAAAATTGGGGTTATATGGTGATATTTCTTGGACCTGGTAAGAGCTCTAGCTGCTGCATTTTGGACTAACTGTAGCCTGTTTATTAATAAGGCTGGACAGCACCCAGAAGTGCATTACAATAGTCCAGGCTGGAGGTCATTAAAGCATGGACCAGCTTTTCAGCATTAGAAGTACATAAGATGCAGCTTAGCGATGTTTCTAAGGTGGAAGAAGGCAGTTTTTGTAATATAAGCCACACAAAAAGACAAATTACTGTCTAGTATAACACTCACGTCTTTAACAGTATTAGATGCTGTGACGTTACAACCTTCTAATTGTAAACTGTAATCAAATAGCTTCTGTTAACTTACATTTGGTGTAATAAGTAATATCTCTGTCTTATTTGAATTTAAAAGATGAACATTTTGAGTCATCCAATGTTTTATGTCTTTAAGACAGTCTGATAATTTAGCTAAGTAGTATATAGTTAAGGCTAAATATTTTAAAAAGAGTAATAAATAGTTTGCTTGGTTTTGGAAAACCATTTCCTAGGCGAATCAAAAAACACAAACAGCTGTACCAATATTTTCTATAGGGCAGCTCTGTTGACATAAGCGTCCAGTGCAAACACCAGATTAAGCTTATTCTGGTTCTCACTGAGGAAGGAAGGAGGAAAGAAGGCCTTCAACATAATGGACTAAGACACATTTGTGGGTACCTTAGAAACATACCTGGGTCTTGGATATGATAATAAAGCTCTCGCCCTACCTGGAGCAAACGCCAGGCATGACATGGTCACTGACAGTACCTGAAAAACTCCCACTCTGTTAAGGGAGGTGTTACCCAGGAGAGCCCTAGAAAGGTCTTTTAACACCACAGCCAAAGCCCAGGCTGGTGTTCTTGAATGTTTTGCAGGCTATAACCTCACAGTGGTAAGCAGCTATGGCTACCACATAGACTTTCAAAGTGGAGGAGATAACCCTGCTGAGACCTGCAGGAACTCCAGCACTGAATTTTTAAACGGGCAGTTAACTAGGTCCAGCTGGCGATTCTCTCACCATGAACTAAAAACCTTCCACTTCACATGATACAGTTTCCTTGTGGAGGGAGATCCAGAGTGAAGAATGGTCTCAACAACCTTAAGTTGAGAGACCAGATTCTATGAGTTTCTGCAGTTTGGGATGGGGGTGAAGGATTGAGCACCCTCCCTGAGACAGAAGATCCTAATCGAAATCTCCCAGGGAGAGCCTTTGTGGAAGGACACATGGTCTGAAAACCACACTTGGTCCAGCCAGATTGGGGCTACCAGGAGCAAACTGACCCAGCAGCAGATGAACTTATCAGCAGCAGAGCTGCACACCAGATGGAGAACCAGAGGGGGCAGTATGTCACCTCTTGCAATGCAAACAGAGCCACTCTCGCCTAGCCAAACTTCCTCCATATTAGCTGCACCACATTAGGTAGGACAATCTGGTGTGCCGCATGAATGCAAACCCACCTGGTTGAGGTAGGAAACCACTAATGTATTATCACTCTAGACAAATAACGTGGTGGCCCATGAGATCTGGAAGAAACACAGAATTAGACACACTGCTATCACATCCAGGCAGTTTATGAAAATATCATGAAAAAGTTCATGAAATATCATGGCACCTCTAAAGACCTTGAGTTGAACAACCTCTCAAGTTTACTCTACAGGCTGTACGGGAAGCATTCGTAAGCCTTCGTAAAAATTACCCACAACAGGAAGCCCCCAGTACTAAGCCACCACTGCAATGGTCTCATGTACAGCAAGCCAGAAGGTGTCATGTTGGACGCAGCTGCCATCAGACCTAACAGTTTCAGGAACTGTTTGACAGTGAGTGACAGGCCTGACAGGTTCATGACTGCCAGGATAGAATCGATACGAGCAGTAGACAGATTTGTCTGCATCGTCATTAAGTCCCAAATCATACCTAGAAAAATGATTCTCTGTACTGAAGAAAGGACACTCTCCCCAGTGTTGCAGACAAGAACAACATATCAAATCACCATCATCTCTGATTGAGCTAAAATCAGACAATCATTGATGTAACTCAATGCCCTGGAGTCACAACAGAGCCAGAGCTCAGCTGCATCAACGCAGAGCCAGAGCTGTATCCATTTGGCAAAGGTGTGGGCTGACAGAACTAGACCGAAGGGAAGAAACCGATACTGGATGGATACATTGAAGTATTTGTCCTTTAAATCTATTGACAAATTAGATTGTGACTCAAACTGAAACTTGAGACTGTTCTATCATCAGTGATGATAACCCCCACCATAATAAAACGTGGGCAGGGAGGAACACGTGATTTAAACTGCAGCTTGCAATAGAACTAATAAGTCACAAAAACGACAGACTTGTCGATCCTTCCACATAAACAACCAATTACAGTCTTAAGCATTCCTCTGTCATTCTTAAAACCAATGATCTTTCATTATCACATTGAAGCAAGCCTGCCATTGATTGTTTTCAACCAATAAGAATGTAAGCATGAGTAGGGCTGGGTATCGTTCCAAAATTTTCGATACCGATTCCGTTACCGATACCCTGAATTCGATACCGGTTCCGAACGATACTTTTTTCGATACTTTTATTTTCAGAAATGTATTTTAACAAGATTACATAACACATAATCTCAGAGAAACTTTGTTTTTATTTTTTTCAGGATGTTTGTGACACTTTTCACAGCAATGAAATCACTCAACAGTTCTTCTTCAGAAAAATTAGCATGTCT
>JAZGTJ010010623.1:1771-17888 GCA_036877575.1 Botia almorhae
TGTTACAGTGATTTACAGAAGGCATTTCCCAGCAGCAGGTGTTGAACAGGTGCGTGGAGAGAATCAGCAGGTCAGACAGATTAAGAGTCAGTCGGACAACTGCAGCATGTGCCCGTTAAATCCTGCTGGACAGAGAGTGACCGCCCATGAGAACGTGTGTGCTGTGGACATACAAATGCCTTTATTGACAAAGATTTAGGGTTTGTGTAACCTTGGTAACCTTGACTGCAGGGACACTGCAGTTATTATGTAAACAAGTCGCACACCAGCGTGTTCAGCGGTGTGCGTGTTAGTGCAGTTAAACAATCTTTGAAAACTAAACTGACTATTTAAATAGTTAAACTATACAGGGTACACTAAATTTCATACATGAGTTTCAAAAGCATTTGTTTGGGTTTGTGTAATATAAGGTCCTGGTTCTGAGCTTTACGTAATCCATTGTCTAGATTAACTATGGATAATCTCCGTCAACCTACTTGTTTTGTCTAGTGGCACAACATTTACGACAACCAAACTAATCTTTATCCCTGAGTCATCGTTGAAGCTAAACGCTAAACAATGTGTCATAAAAGTTGTTTTGAAGCATTTATCAGCGATGTTAAAAATAACTAGTACTGGTAAAGTACTAAGTAACTGGTTTATTCAAAGCCAATGTGAAAATCGACAAAAAATAAATAGACAAAAGTTCTGGGTGGATTTTGTCATCTATAGTCAGTTAGTCTCAAGTTTCGGTACAGTCCCACGAAGGGTCAGAGGTCAGCTGAGCGCTCTGTGATTGTGGAGGGTGTTCTATTTTCTGTTGACCTCCTTTTAGGATGTGTTGAGACACACTGAGATGTATGCCAATAAAGTCTGTAAAACTGTGAATTCACACCGTCAAAATCAACATTCAGAGCGACATCTGTATTTAGACAAGCAGTCAACTGATCCCAGAGTCCTCAAAATGACTCAAGATGACTGAATTTAAAACCTAAACTAAACCAGTTCTGTGAGGAGATCATTTAGAACTGATGGGTCAGCGTCAGTGCCCAAAAATAGCGGTCTAAAAACCAACTCTAATAACATTGCTTTGGAAAATATACCATCACACTTTTTTCAGAGCATTTTAATGAGGCTTCAGGATCCTGTGATGTTTGTAACAGCTTTATTTAAGTGGTGAGAAACCGAAGGTGTGTTTGCACCATTTTCTGAAAGCTAATCAGACGGTGTTATTCCGCTCAGAACATTACATTGATGTTCTCTTAACATTGCTGCAGAACGAAATGCATCCCGTCATGTATTTCTGTTTCTCTGAGGCTTATATGGACTCCAAAAGTCAGCACAAGAGATTAGACGTCTACTTTCAGAGTCTACAGTCGCTCACTCCCCAGCACTAAGTTTAGCGAGATAAAGAGGAAGCAGACGTGACTCTCATTTCCTCATCTGACCATGTCTGCAGTACCGATCGGGCTGTTATTAAAAAATAAGGCTAATCTTGGCTAGCAACCTTATGTTGTTAAACTGTTTCCATTAAGTAACAAAAACATTAAATATGTTATTGTAAACGTTCCAGGAACGTCCAAAAAGTCCAGTTATGCAAATACATAGTTTGAAAGGCAAGTAGGACGGGCAATTATTGCATTCGGACTGAATGCTTTTCACAGGAGACATACATTTACATGTATATATTTAGACCACGCAGTTCTTGCTGTCAGCATGTGAAGAGACTTTGAACCAGCATAACTAAACACAAAGCCTGACCTGCTGTTCAAATGTTCTGTGTGTTTAAACGCTGCTGTGTTTTCTTCAGCACCCCGTGCCATGCGTTCCCAACTTCAAGCCGTCCATGTCTGTGCCTGACTGGCTTCACGCCGTCCAGAACTACATGAGCAACCTGCAGTATCCTTCACTGTACACACACACACACACACACACACCTCAGCTGCTTTATTTACATTCATGATTGTGTGTGTGTGTGAGGATTATTCCAGTGTCTGAATGTCCTTGCATAGTTACCGCAGTCTGTGAGGAACAATGAGGAAGTTGGTTTTATTAGGACATTGTTCACAGCTGTGTGCATGAATCGCAGTAAAGAACAACACAGGAAAAGTTCCCTAAACGAGCCACACAATCTTCATGTCCTCACGTTGCTTCTTAACTGCTGACAGATACAACCACACAGGAACGCAGTTCTTCGAGATAAAGAAAACTCGACCTCTGTGCGGGTAAGTGATGACATCATGGTGGCATTTTTAGCATCTTGTCTGATGAGCCCTGTTTCCTGTTATTCCTGTACTCTGTTTCTTACTGTACACAAAACTTACTGGGTTACCCTGGGTTATGAATCACTGTTTTCCTACACCACTTTTGGTTTTGGCTGTATTTATGTTACCGACCTCGTTTATGTATAAATAAATGATGTTATTTATCCAATTAATATGTTTGATCTCATAAATATGCAATTAAAAACGTTAACAGTGTGAAACATGAACCCAGGGTTAAGAATGGCCAGGGTTAGAGTGTCTACCTCATCAACAACCTCATCTTCATACCAGCGTATCTAAACGTGTCGGTTCATTTGAGTTTGTAAATCACTTCATGACACTGTGTTAAAGTGATCGAATGTCTTTCTCTGTTCTTCAGGTTGATGGAGACCGCCAGAGAGATGATAAGAGAATCACTTCCCATTAAATGCCTTGAAGCAGTTATCCTTGGAATGTATCCTTGCCCCCGTACTTAACTCGCTTCCCTGCTGAAATCTCTCAGTCCTGCGTCACTCTTATGATTGCTTATACTTTGAGTCAGGGATTTGAACAGACACCAAGTCTAGGTATTAACCTTTAATGCATACCCAGCGAACAATTAAACATTTCTCTAACATTTCCATGAAGTTACAAACTTTAAAAATGGTACTGTGAAAGATCTAGAAACGTAATAAACATCCAGTTTATTATATATTCTATAAACATTTTTATTACATTTTTTAAACATTAGCCAACATTCCACTAGCTACTTAAGCATAATGTTTTCGATATATAGGATATGTAATGTTACTGCAAGAATATTAGAACATTTAAAAAACTTTGGGAGAACATTAGCCAACATTTTGATAATGTTCCCTGTTAGCTGAGGAACTCCATAAGCAGTGAAATATCAAAGACCACATGCTTCATCATTTTCCTTTTGATCCCACCCTTTTAAATCAGCCTAAAGCTCTTAGATTCTGCTGTTGCTAGGAAACTAGCAGTCGCAGTAGATGCAGTTTTTCTGTGCGTGCAGTAGATGCACCTGAGTTATTCAGAGCCACTGGGAGGTAAAGAACTATTCAGGAACTGTTAGTGTCAAAGATCAGACCCGGGTCACAGGTTTTCTGAGGTTAACAGTGTCAGGGTTTAAACAGAAGTGCACAGTGACGTGCTGTTGGTTCAGACTTCTGGGGCAGAGATGCATTCTAGAGATTGCGACGTGTTTCATGCGGTCATTACAAGAAGAGAAGCATTCACTGTGGACTGCTCTCAGAAGAGGCACATTTCATGGGCCATTAGTTACAATAGACGGTTTCTCTGTTTTCAGATTTGTAGTGTAGACAAGCTGTTGAATAAAGGGTTCCAGTTTACTTCACTCAGTGATTGTGTCTGTGTACTTAACTAGTCTTTTAATCTGCCGCTCTCCATCACCTGTGAGATTTGATGGTGTAAGACTCAAACACTTTAATAGACAGAATATTAGAGTATCAGAGAACAGAGACCAAAATTCTGTTCCTTTCCCTGCTGGAAGATCAAGTTGAAGCTGTTCTGGGACATCATACAGGTTTAAAGCTGGTCAGTCAGAAAAAATCAGCTACCAGTTTCAGCCAGTTTAAGGTGGTATTTTATATAATATATATAAGGGATGATACATATTATATAAATCATCCCGGCAGGTTTGTGAACACTTGCTTCACAGCTGAAGAAAGTTGAACGCAGGCTGAAGAATGTCACGAGTGGATCACATGATCTTGCTGATGGGTCATGTGATCCTAAAGTGTCTGTTCATTTTAACACTGGAGGAGGGGTTTGTAAATGCACACACACACACACACACACACACACACACACGAGGCCATTCTGTAAAAGGAAACTTCAACACAGAGTCGAAGAGGAACAAACGGATGATCCGCCCGTTTACTTATAGCAGGTGTTGTGTTCAAAAAGCGTAGCATGTCTACAGCATCACTACAGCTATTTCTGACTGTATTTGCTTTCTGAATAAAAGTTTGTTTCATCTTTTATTAAAATTAACAACCTTTATTGATCTCTCTTATATCCTCTGATATCATAAAGATGCTAATAACATTAACCAATAATATCACAGCCTCCTTTTCACGATTCACTCAAATCCCGACACACATTATTAAGCCTCGCCATGCATTATTTTCCACTGAATATTCATGAACAGATCTGCTTGTGTTACGGTACACCAGCAGATTGTATGAATGCATGTGCTGGTGATTGTCTATGAAAGGCAGATGGTGAAGCAGCGAGACAGTTTTAGGACCTCGTTTTGTGTTGTTGGACACATATGGCTCAACAGATCTGTTGCGAAGCCTTTGGCTGAATCTGAGGTTTGTGTTCTACCAGCAGCACCATTTACTGACAAGTGTGACAGAAGCTATTAATGCTGACAAGTGTAGCAAAAGCCAGACAGAGAGAAGCCTGAGGTGAAACTCAGCAGTGCCCGCTCATGGGAAAGTTGTTGCCACACTGCTAGGGTGTTGTGAGTGGTTGCCAAGGTGTTGCTATGTGGTTTTGTTGTGCTCAGAGGAATTTATGGTGTTGCTATATGATTGTCAGGGTGGTTGCTTGGTCAAAAATCAATTATGAAGAACCTTGACTCTCTCACCAGCTACCTAACCAACGGTCTGACCTCCGTGGAGCGTTTCCCCATCAGCTTTAAGACGCAGTTCTCCGGCCATCACTTCCATCACGTTGTGTTGGGCGTTTACTGTAACGGTCGCTACGGTACTCTGGGCATGAGTCGACGTGCCGATCTCATGGACAGATCTCTGAGCTTCCGTACGCTCAGCGAGTTGGTGTTCGACTTTGAGGACTCGTACCGTCGCTACCAGCACACCATGAAGAAGGTGAAGATCGGTCTGTACGTGCCCCACAATCCTCACGTGTTCCAGCCCATCGAGTGGAACTACCTGGCGATCAACGCCTGTAAGCAGGTTCGAGAAGACATGCGCAAAGAACTGGAGAAGCACGGCCGGGACATGAGGATGAAGGTGAGTCCACACTCCACAGCTGATCTGGGCCAAATAATTAAGAAAGTTTAAACAATTAGACCATGTTGCTGTGACGACGGATGAGAAAGAAATATTATAACGTCCCTCTAGTGTCTTATAGAAACTGCTAAATAAGAGCTAAAAAAGGTCATGTTTCCTGTGGGAGGCGGAGCCAGATTACAAGCATCACACCTTCCTTGTACTCTATATATTATTTATAAAGAAACGGTTTGCTTTACCCTGAATGACTTATGCAGGATAAGCAGAGTCCATCTTGGTCTTAGAGATTCCATGAAGAGTTATAAGATAAGACTAGTTTAAGATCAGCAGGTGTGACTGTAACATGGGGCACGCTCATCATGCAGACAGGAAAAAATAGGCCAGTGTGGAATATTTTCCATGAAAATATTTTTATCGTTTCTGATGTAGCATGTGAAAGGAAGGGAGGAACGCTCACAAAAGATAAAGTCAAACATGCAATCGAAAAAAGGCCACTGAGAGCAATACAATGATAAGTTACTCCTCTCTGCCTTTGCTGTTTATTTGTGGAAACAATATCAAGCGACGGAAGTTTCGGAAGTCTGTTGGCATAATGAAGTTAATGAGCATCATCAAGTTAATGAACAAAATGTGGAGCCGTTCTAGAAAGATCTGTACCGCCGTGACTAATGAGAAAACACAGTAAGAGCGATTCAGTCTTCACTCCCAGTGCTGTGCAAGGGTTCGATCTTTAGCCCTTTAGTAAACTGATTATAGTCGTGTCATTTTTAAGCACTGAGCTCCTGCTGGGCTGAAGACAGGCAATCTCCATTATCTGCTCCTCTGTTAAATTACACCGTTTCCTGGTATCACCAGCAGCTAAATGTCATGATTTTGTGCGTTCCAGTTGTCTTGAAGTGTCGACAACTTCTCCAAACTGGGGAAAGTTTACAGTTCAAAAGTCTGAGGCCACAAGTAGTTTATTGTATTTTTTTTATTGGCTATATACAGTATTTATCAGCTTAGTTACACATTAGCTAAATACATTAAATATTAGCTTGTTAGCTAACATGAAATGTGGAATGTTCATTAATTAAGCGAGTGGGTTTATTAACTGCAGATTCTCAAGTCATCCAGCGCTCAGTCTCCAATCAAAGAACGAACACGAGGCAAATCTTTATCACCACGGCGACGATCAGGCACCAGTCCCCAAAGACGGCAACACAGAAGAGACAAATCGTGAGTAATCCTGAATTCAATGAAAATTTTATTGAAAGTAATTATAAATATAAATGCAGTCTTAAGCGAGTGATTCATTTAGAGTGAACTCCTGCCTCAGGCCACAGAGGCTTCACACTTAATTACTCTGATCCATGTGTAATGTTGGCACAATTAATCCTCATTTTGTAGTGATTACACTCATGGAATGTAATAGAACTCGGTTCAGATGCTCTTTACAGTAACAGAGGTGAACTCACTAGAGGTCACAGAGTCACTGTTCATGAGCATCATGAGTGAGGATGTGACATGATCTGAAAAACAGCCAGCACAACAGAGTGGAACAGTATAAAAAGTCTGTCTGTCTGTATTATATTATGTATATAGATTACGTAATTTCCCCTGTCTGTGCTGCTCTTGGTAGTTGTCACGTCATGTTGTGCATTTGCAAAAGTTCAACTCTGTTGCATCAGTAACTCTTATTGAAAATGAGTAACTCTGTCATTTTGGTCAGTTTGTCGCTGCAGATCTCTGTCAGGCGGAAAGGCTCCTTCACGCCTCTGAAGTCTGAGTTTGAAAATGTCACTGGATGTTACATACATTGTCAACTCATGCATTGAGTTTATGCACAGCCAGCTAACAGCGACCAGAACATTGGCTCAAAACATCGATAAACGTTCTCAAAACATTGGCTACTGTTCTGAATGTAACATTCTCTCAAAGTTATCAAAATGTTTCTGCAGTAACAGTCAAACGTTTTTAACATTATATATCATTGCAAAGTTAGTTAGTAGAATATTTAACAAACATTACAGTATTAAAAGTTATAGCATTCCTATAACCAAGCAATAGTGTTAAAACAACATCCAAACACTGGGCGTTTAGAACATTCCTGTAACATTCAAAATAAAGTGTTTGTGTGGCAGAATGTCAAACAGCAGAGAAGCTGTGAAATCGTGCTGAGAGCAGCTGAAGGCTGATCATTTTACACCAGACCAACGCTGGCTTTTGTTTGTGTTGTGAAGGAAACAAGATTCCTTTCAGAGGTGCTCATGAAAATATAAGCAGCTCACGGCCTCTACTGGAAAACAGAAGAATCGATTATTTAAAAAATGCACAGGAAGCACAACCTACCTCATTAAATACTCACATTTATCCCTGTACACACACACGTCGATCGATAGATCTGTAAGCCAAAGGATCTCTAAGCTGTGGAAATAGAGCTGGTTATGTTATAGAGATGTTGAAATAAAGCTGGTTAGTTATAGAGACGTTTTAAACTTCAGCCAGTGTGACAGTGCTGTGCTGTCAGTTCAAACCGCCCTGAAGCGTTACACAGGCTGACATTCAGTCTAACAGGATATGAGTCGTGTGTAGAACAGAATGAGTGCAGCCCTCACACACACTAATGACCTTTCTTTGATACAAACATACAATAAACCTCGCCGAGTTTAACTTCAATACTGTAAGTTAGTGTCATGTAGAAGAATTAGAAATTTAATTTGTACTTTCACTCAAGTATCTTTAAAATCAAACACACATTGAGTTACATTCATGTATTACAGCGCCGCAGTTGATTGCTAACAGAGTGAAGTTTATTGTTGTCTCTTATAGTTCTGTCCTTTATTAGTCATTAATCTAATACACCATCAGAGGAGAAGCAGCACTGCACAGAGCAAGAAATTACAGCAAAGATTAGACTAAATCTGTGGGCATGCTGATTCCGGATCAGAGCTATTTTTGCTGTGTTCCATAGCACCCCTCCTGCACATGATCTGAGATGTTAATTACTCACTCACACACACACACACACACGTTTGCCAAGCAGCTGCTGAAATCACACCCCCCATTTAACATCAGTACCACTCGTACTCGTACACACTGCAAGAACAACAAGCCTGCACATACATCTCTTGACTTTCAAGTTTGTATTGATTTCTGTCATTTTTGCTTTTAAGTGACATCCGATTGGGAGTTCCTCATTATTGTAAGTGAAAGGAATGAAGAAATTGCTCGCCAAACCCCCACAAAACCTCAAAGGTTTGTCATTGAGATAAAGGTTTGTCATTGAAATGTGCAAGAACGCTGAAGATCCGTGGAGATCTAAGAGGACTTACATTTCTTAAAGAAACAGTTCACTAAAAAAGATGCATATAATACATATAAAACAAATATCCCCACATCACAGTTCTGTGAACAGTAGTTCTGAGCCATTTCTGCCTGTCACGGTACATTATCTGTAGTCTGGTCTGTTTCTAACATACAGGGATGTATGTCTGTGATCTGAACTTCTCTTCTGTCTTCATCTTTCGGTGCATCTCAGATGCCCACATTGTTCTGTACCCACAGAGATCTGAGCAGATCTGTGCTTCATGCTTATGATTACTGGAGAGGTTTCTGTCTAGTTACTGACATTCACCAGTAACTAACCAGCGACGACAACTAAAATATATTTGAATACATTTTTAATCCGTGAACACAGGGGTGAAGCTTTTTTATCATTATGTAACAATAATCTGTTAATCTCTTTGCAGGCCCGCAGCGCTGGACAGAAAGCCAGCAGAGCTCAGCACCCTTACTGATGGTTATCAAATCCGAATCTGAGACCCCAGCCTCCATCTCCACTGCCCCCCTCCGTCCACCTCACAGATTTCACCTCCAAACATTATGAACTGTATTAGTACACATCAGCAATTCAAACGTTTTGAATAGAGAATTAAATGTGTACAGCAATTTTTGAGCATATATAGGAGACAAAAAAGAACACGTGACAAAACAGTCATTACAATTGCATAACAAGCAATTACATTAAAATGTGGTAGAGGCGTGACAGAAACTTCAGTAGCCGTGAGAACTTGCGTTGTGATTGGCCCAGAGATGTAAACTTCTATGCCTTGTGATTGGTTAGCAGGCTGACTGGCCCTTTCGGAGAAGACAGATTGTTTTGCTCGAGGCAAAGAGACACAAGGGACCAGAACATCAGAGCTACTCTTTCTGCCCACAACAACTGTTTCCTGTCCGTTTTATGTTGTTGTTACCTGTACACAATCACCTGACACTGTAATATAGATGAGATGGCCATGATTTATTGACTGAGGTTCAGGTCCAGCATACAATGAGAAACTCTGTGCTGTTGTTCCCCCCTAAAAATCATTGTTACTGTCAAGACAAATAGTTCTGTTTACTTTTTTTACTAGTCATTTATCCAGTACCATTTTGTGGTTTCATTGTATTTTATTTAAAATTCTTTAAGATACACTATTGTTTGTCCAGTCAGTTTCGAAAACTCTAATAAGTTCCACACGCTGTGTAATTCCCCATTTTCTCTTTACATTATGAGATTTCTGTTTTTCTGTTCAAATGTAGATGTGCGTTGTGAAGTTACACAAACAGTGATCATACACACACCTAATTTTTAATCCACAGCACTGAAAACCTCCTCACCTCATGAGAGGAAGCTATGCACATGCGACAGATCGCAACAGATTTGCGTGTCTGTTCTTTTACACTGTAGCAGTTACGTTCTGTGTGGATTGTTGGGCTGTTGTTTTCTAAACGTTATTTAACAGCTGCTGTTGACTGAACGATCATAACTGCCACAGCTCATTCTGACTTGTGGCACAGGCCAATAATAAGTGCCAGGAAACATCTGCTGAAAACATCATTTATGTCATTTCAAACCTGTTGTTTGAAAACTGATCTGTGTTTGTGAAATTACAAGAGCACAAGTTTTTTTTATGGCAAATAGGGAAAAATATTGGTTTTGAATAATGGCTTATAGGGAATTTTAGGGAAATGGAATGACGATTCCTCAAAGGTGCTAAGACAAGACACATGACCTGTCTTTAAAGAACTCAAGAACTTGATTTTAACATTCAAGAACACATTCAACTGATATATTGTAGCACATGACTCTTACTATCGTTCAAGAAAACACGTTTAAAGCATTACCACAAAGCTGAAGTTAAAATTAATATTCATAAGAGTAATTATGCTTTTGTGGTATTTTAATGTTTCTAAGTCCTCATGCAGGCTTGCAGATGTCTGAAAACAATGTTCATAAATTGTACAAATAATTTATTATTGGAAGGTTGGACACATTCAAAACTTTTGTTTTGTTTGTATTATAAGTCTACTGTTTATAAAAACTTGTACTGACCCTCGAGTTGTTTATCCCAAGCTTTACCACGTCTTATACCAAAAGTTCTATTTTATGTCATAAATTTGTGCTTTGCTGTATTTCTTCATAATGTTACTTGTTTATTTTCCTCCGTAGCATGTTTAAAATAAAAGTATGTTTTTGTATTACTTAGCCAATCTGTAAAGCACACTACTCTAGCTCATTTGTAAGTATACGGCACTCTGACCAAGGAAATCTGTGTAACAGACTCTTATCTGAATATTTTGTGATGTTGGCAGCTCTCTGACATTCAGCTGGTCTTGCGAAATAGAGGCTTTGAGATTCAGCCGGGTGTGATGCAAGGTGCCCAAAAATCTCACAGCATGCTGAGTGAGGCCTTTTCATTACCATAGAAGAGCTGTATAATAATCTGCTTTGAAAAACACCGTCATGCAGGGATAAAGCTTCGAAAAACTCGCCCAAAAATCTCATTTATCATCTCTTCTCCAGAGCTGAAAGGGCTTAGAGAACAGCCAGCGTTGTCTAACGCTTAGAGGAAATATCCCAGGCTGTTCAAAACACCCCACTGACTCTGAACGCATCACCAACTGGATTTTAATAGAACAGAGCAAAAGGCTTTGAAATTTCGCTACAAAACAACATCAAACAGAACCGCTGCTGTCAGCCAGAGTTTCCTTCACTTGTAGACTCGTGCTGTAATGTTTGAGTTGAGAAATGAAACATTAATTCGTTCTCATTTAGCAGATTAAGGAAGACACCTGGTTCGATTAAGGTCATAAGTACAAGAGCGTTTCTCTTTAAAATACTGTACATGCATTAACACTGTACATCTGCATAGCGACAGCATCCAGTAAAAGTGAGGGATAAAAATATAAATGCAGAGATCTTTTTAGACAGCCTCAAATCATGTGCTATCACAACACGATCTGTCGAGATTGTTCTTGCTAGTTTTAATTTCTGGACATATTTCAAACTGCACTGATAAATACAGACTAAAACAACTTCTCATCTAACACACTTCACTTTGAAACAAAAATTCTGATTCTGAGATTTTTGAAAAATAAAGATTTATGTGAATGTGTGAATGGGACCGTCCCAAAACAAACAAGCTCTGCTTCTGTTTTGAGTTTGTCACAGGAACCCGATAGCAACCAGCAGCAGGACCAGCAGGTTTGATCTGGAGTTTATAATGGTCCTCTTGCACCTCCTGCAGGCACATAAGGAGATGAACGTTCTGGAGATCTTGCAGCTGATACCTTTTCTTCTGTGCTTTTTTTCTGTGGTGGCTCTTTCTCAGGGTGGTACATCTAACCTCCAGAAAGATTACGCCTCTTAGAATATCATGCTTATTGTGTATAACAAAACCAGCACAGTGAGCAACAAACATGAACGAAGCTTTCTCCGTGGAAACATATGTGACGACACACGTGGCGTCTTTATATCACAAATTACTCTTTATTTGTAATTTTCTGTTTTTTTACACTATTCTGAATAGACGGCTAGTGTGAATTGCTAGCAAAACAAACACCTAAAACGAGAACATGTATCGTTTTAAAAGTATTAAACTTTATGTATATTTTATTTCTCTTGCGGCAAATGTTGTCATATCTCTTGTTCTTGCAGCTTCTAATAATAATAATAATAATAAAGTTGACCACCAGAGGTCAGTCTCCTATTATTATATATATATTTCCATATTGCGGCTTACCAGGTCAAGCGTATCATCTACTCTAAGAATCTGGCCCTCGTGGTGCACTATGAGGTCCAGCCCCGTTTAAACGCACCAGAACCAGCTAGTCGGGGTGGAAAGTTACAAGAGTGAATTTTAGGATTTTAAGGGAATTGGACCTCAAGGGTCAGAGCTGAGAACCTCTGATCTATTTGATATACAGAGAAAATCGTGTAAAGATGTCAACTGAAAACGCAACGAGCAACTCATAATTTCGATTAACAACTACCAATAATCAGATAAAGTATCATGAACTGTCAATGATTTATTGGAGTATATAATATAATACTATATATATATGTATATCATGTGTATAGTTTATGTAGCTACACAACGCACACAACGATGTCAATCTCTCTGGAGGAACTGAGCAGCAGTACCAGCGGTCTCCACGCGGCTCAGTGGCGCTGCCAGCACCGACCGGAGCCCGGGTGTCTCTGGGTGGGGTTTGACAGCAGCGGGGCATTTCCACCGGTGTCGGGTTTCTCCAGCGCACTGACATTTAAATCTGCGGCAGTGGGAGCGTGTGATCGTGGGAGAAATCTGCTCTGCTCCGCTGGAGGATCTGCTTGTTTTCTTGCCTCCTTCCAGACAGCAACACTGTGTCTCTTGTTCCCGTTGCGTGACGCATGAGGAGGATACAGTGTACCGTCCGGCGGCGCGCGTTTATTTCAGCAAAGCTTGAATGAAAGCCACGCGTTTTTGATGAATGTTTTGTAATGCATCATATTTTGTAGTTGTGGTCTGTTCGTGTGTGCGTTTTATGTTGTGAATGACCTAGAGACACAATGTCGGTGTAATATTTGGACCGTAAAATACACACGACGTCAGCAGTACTGCGTTCACGCGAGCATCATCATCATCATTCAGTTCAGTTCGTCTTTGAGTCGGTTCTCTGTGGGTGAGGTTGTCCGCACTCGGGCCGCATCATGTTCAGCTGGCTGGGAAGCGATGACAGGAGAAAGAAAGATCCGGAGGTCTTTCAGACGGTCAGTGAAGGACTCAAAAAGCTCTACAAAAGCAAACTGCTTCCACTGGAGGAGCATTACAAATTCCACGAGTTTCACTCCCCTGCGCTGGAGGACGCAGACTTCGACAATAAGCCCATGGTTCTCCTGGTGGGACAGTATTCCACTGGCAAAACCAGCTTTATAAGGTAGACTGAGTATGAGGTTTGCTTTGGCCCTTTAAACAGGTGCTGATGTGTGTGTAGCACAAAGATTCGGTAGCACTTGATAATAAGTCATGCAAATGTGACAGAAAATATATGAATCAAAGTATTTCACGTTAAATAATAAACGCATTTGAACACATTTAATAATATGTTATGTTATGACATGTTATATTACATGTTAACTAATGCATATTAACTAATGTTAATAAATGCAGTCTTTTTGTAAGGCGTTACCAATAATATGTAATAATGTTTGCCGTTATTAATGAACGTTATTCTAATGTTGTACAGATGTTGGGTGGATGGAATATTAACAACTCTACATGAACACAAACACCTTAATTGTGGTTTTTGCTAAACATCTTGTATGAATGTTTTGCATTTGCTGTTTGAATAACTGTCGAAATCGCATGTGTCTCACATCCGATGCCAGTTTTGCGGGTTTCATGTCAAATTCCTCACAATCCAAGAGAATTTGTTAAAGGTCAGAGGGTGAAATTACTGATTGGTACGGAGAGATCACATAACTTTCCTCACAAGAGTTTGAAGGCAACTTCACTGCTGTGTTTACAGAATACAAGTTTTGGTGGCAGATGCCAAACAAAGGTTATCCAATAGAATCTTAATTTTATCTTACATGGAGAAAATGAGCTTGTAAACACAGTGTAAAAACTGAACCTGCTGTGGGGTGACGCTTGTCCGCTGGGTGATTTAAATCTAGCGGGTCCATGAAAGCTAACTAACTACTAAGGATCACCGAGCAACTAGACAATCGTCCCATGACTCCAGCGTTGCCATGGCAACTTGTCACTAATAGGTGTCAGGATGGAGAAAAGAGATGCAAATGAAGACATACTGAGCATCCCCGTCAAAAGTTTCAGTGCTGTCCCTCATTCAGGTTTATTTTTCTGCTTAGTGTAATGAATAGCTCAACATTCAATTGTTGTATAGAAGTGATAGTATCAGTTATTCAAATGTTTGTGTAGACATTGTTTTATTAGGCCTTTGAGAGACCGACATTACAAGGTCAAGCAGTAAGTTAATATTTTACAATGTTCATAAGCCGCATTCCAAGAACGTGTATTTTTTTTCTTCATCATTTTCCCAGAAAGTAGCTAACTTTCACCAATCCTGCATGGCAGTAATAAATATGGCTCCTTTTTTCTCTCTCTCTCTTTTGTCCTGTGCATTATTCATGAGGGTCGTGAGAGCCGCAGTAGACAGAGTGTCTGTTCTGCTGACTGAACACATAACTATAAAGAACAAACTCGACTTTCTCTCTGGCTGTTTCCCAAATGTAAGAAAGCTCATGAAAACACATACTGTCAGGAGAAGGTTCCCGGGTAGCTGAACCCTTTCACCTCGGTCAAATAATCTGAAAGCTCTTTGCTTACACTCTTGTGTTACTGCTGTAAACCGCAGCTAATAAGTTCTCAGTTCATGTTAAGTGTCCTGTTGTTATTCAAGACTGTCATTTTGACCTGAACTGTACTCCAAACAGGCACACTGTGATCACATGATCACAGCAGGGCCTGCTGATTGGCTCTATGTGTTCCGAGAAGAGTAAACATTGTCTTAAGACTCATTTTTCATCTGAGTGTGATATTCGCGGCTGTTAACATTGCTCCGTTTGTTTGAGCAACCCAACCAGCCCTGCACATCAACCGTGTTTGTGCTCAACATCTTAAGTGCTTCAGTTAAGCAAAAAATAATTCATTTTATACCATTTATTGTCCTAAAACTTTATTTTTCAGGTTTAAATTAGAGTTTTGAATAAATTAAGCATTATAATGTCCAAGAGAAGGTGTTGAATCCTTATTTATATATTTTTTCTATAGATATCTTCTGGAGCAGGACTTCCCTGGTATGCGGATTGGTCCAGAACCCACGACTGACTCCTTCATAGCAGTGATGCACGGAACCATGGAGGGACTCGTACCAGGAAACGCATTGGTGGTGGATCCCAAAAAACCCTTTCGCAAACTCAACGCATTTGGGAACGCCTTCCTAAACAGGTGGAGTCAAAAATACTAACAGTATATTTTATTTCAGGAATAACACTTTTGATATGGGATAACATTAAAGAAGTTCTACTAACGTTACTGCAATAACGTTTGATAACGTTGAGAGATCTTTCACACAGAACAGAGGGACAGTTCTGACAGCTGCGTTCGCGTGCTTCTGTCTGCAGGTGGTGCAGTATTCTGTACTGCAGTTCAGAGTTTGGCAGGCGGCACAGCCTGTTGTGCACATCAGCAGTTTAAGCAGAACTTCCTGAGAATGTTCTCGGTGCTTCTTGCGATATTAAACTCGCATGTTTGTCAGCGCATGCAATATTTATATAAATGCGCTGTTGCCACTGTCTTTGGTAGTGGCTGGTGGTAACTCTGTTCTGCTGTGGGTTTATGTCATTTGAAATGCTTAACACAACTGCCCTGGTTTGTGACTATATTTTTAGACATGCATGTCATTTATTAATCCACAAATAGCAGCAGAGCAGCTTCACAACAGCACATGCAGCGTAAACTACTGAACAGAACTACAAATTATGACAGTGCTAGACAGGGGCGCCACTCGCAATTTTGGGCCCTATGACAAAATATGAGGTTGGGCCCCCCTAGTAGTGTTATT
>JAZGTJ010010624.1:0-17887 GCA_036877575.1 Botia almorhae
ATGTAGCACCTTGTTTCTGGAGGAACGTTGTCTCGTTTCACTGTGTACTTGTATATGGTTGAAATGACAATAAACTCCACTTGTAACTTGTAACTTGTAACCATGTTCCCTGAAAAAATGTGAATAAGATGCAAGTTTCAAAACACTAATGAAAAGTTCTTTGTTTGACTGGTTGTGAAGCATGTGTGTAAAACATGCCAAAAACTTGGCTTAATTAACCTCCATTGGTGACGTCATGGAGGTTATAAATTGACATGAAACAACCATGTCTTTAACTTGTCTGAAGAGATGTCTAAAGATGCCAACAGAGTGGCAATGAGGTGCAGCATCATCCGCTTTTTCAGGTAAGAGAGTTACAGTCAAGTAATCCAAAACATTCCCTATCAAAAGCTACACAGAATTTCATAATGCTAATGGAAATGAGAATACAAATGCAACAGCACTGGAAGTGTCTGGCCCCCACAAGATTATGTGGTGTGTGCACAAACACTTGAGAGGTCTCAAACTCTCTTAACTTAAGGACGTGCAAGCCCAGAGTAGCATGGACAAACAAACTATGAAACCTAATAAATATGGGCAGCTTGAACCAGCCTGCTGCATCCCATACTTGTTTCAAAAGGGCACCTCTTGCCAAAGCCCTGGAGGATGCTACCTCCCTAGCTACCCCCCCAGTCCCTACTCCTAGAGGTGAAACTTTACCGCATACGTTATAGGCGAGGGCAATGGCATCCCGCACCCATTGTGACATTGTTTGCTTACTGGCAGCCAACCCCTGGTTGAGGCCTTCACAGAAAGTGAAAACTTGCTCTGACTTGCGGCACTGGCTAGTGTGATTGACTTAAGTCTGAAGGGTTCGAACTGGACAAAGTGAGTGAATAAAATAAGTAATTAAATGATGTTTCCCCACTGAACTCAGAGCATGGAAAGCCAAGACAGTAGCCCCAAAAACCCTAAGAGTAGCAGGTTATGTGCCTGCTGATAATTTCTCTTGCAAGAACACACCATCTAAGGGCACACCTTCTTCTAGTGGAGGGAGCCCTAGAACTTAAAATAGTTTCCACCACATTGGCTGGGAGCCCAGCATTCCTCAGAGATTCCAAATCTTTGACTGGAGATATATTATTGTCAGAATCAGAATTAGCTTTTTTCGCCAGGTGTGCACAAACGCACAAGAAATTTGTTGTGCGTTTCAAAACTATCAGGGAGGGATGTTAGATCTGAAAATCAAACTCTGGTAGGAGATTGGTCAAGACTCCTAAAAGCAGATTGATCAGCGGAAATGTGTAAAGACACAGTCTGAGTCATTTATGGGCCATGTTACAACAAGTTACAACAACAACTTACAACAACCATATACAAGTACATAGTGAAACGAAACAATGTTTCTCCAGACCAAGGTGCTAGATTGAACAAACACTGAACATCATAGAACTACAACGACTACATAATTTAAACATAGTATATACATAAAATGCACAAGTGCAAACATGTGCAGACAGCACAAGACAGTACAATGACTATTGGGACAGACTATGAACATAGTAAGTCCCTATGCAGTGCCTGGTGACAGTAACAGCTGTAAACAATGTAAACAGAAGTGTTAACAGTAAACATAAGTGTAAACATAGATGTAGCATAATTTTAAGGCAGCAAGATGTGCAAAAAGACTTTGTGTGGTCTTCTTTGCTGTCACACCATTCTGTGACTTGAACCGAGCATAAAAGTTGTTAATTGCATCGGGGAGGGAGGCATCACTGTCACAGGCAGGTTATGTTGTCCTGTAGTTGGTGATGGCCTGAATGCCCTGCCACATGCGCCACGTGTCTTTGCTGGTCTCTAAATGGTTGTGGATTTTCTGAGTGTGTGTGCCCTTGCCTTCCTGATACCCCTGGACAGTTTGGCCCTTGCTGTTCTTAGGGCCGCTCTTTTGCCTGCTGTAAAGGTGGAGTCTCGGGTCCATGGTGTCCAGACCCAGGGGACTAAAGGAGTCAAGGAGAAGTAGGGGGAAATTGTGTCTTTTCTTGAGACACAAAGAGATCAACCTTCACTTTGTAAAACCTTTTCCGAATTTCCCACCGCACTTTGGGTGGAGTTTCCTCTCCCTGGGTGTCACAGCCTGTCTGGACAGTCTGGACATGTCTGCTTCCACACTCATATGCCCTTGAATGTAAATCACCCTGGGGGACAGGAACTGGGCCCACTGCAGAAATTGCTACACTAGCTTGTTCAGACAGCGTAAGTGCAGCCTGCCCTGATGATTTATGTAGGCGACTACTGTGGTATTGTCAATCCGCACCAGGACATGCTATCCCCTTAGCTGCTGGATGAAGTTCCTCAGGGCCAGAAATACAGCCATCAATTCGAGGCAAGTAAAGCACCAGTTGAGGTGATGACCTCTCCAGATCCCTTAGGCTTAATGGTTATCTAAGACCACACCCCAGCCCATGCCGGAAGCATCTGATGTTGGCATTGACGATAGGACACCTGCGATGACAGGATGAGAATGGGACCCAAGGTAAGAAACTGAGGTCTGAACCACATAGAAAGGACATGAAGGCAGCTGTGCTATGCTAATCTGCCTCTGGGCCATCCCCTGGCTCTGAGCCATAACTGAAATGGTATCATGTGCAGGAGGCCCAAAAGTATTACAGTGGAAGCAGCCGCCATGAGACCCAGAACTCTTTGAAAGCAGCAGAAAGTAATTTTCTGACCCAGCCTGATTTTCTTTAGGGACACCTGTGCCCATATAGTGACCAGTCCCGTGCAAACCCTAGACATGTTGTTCTCTGGGCAGAAGAGAGAATGCTTTTCTTGGCATTGAGTGTCAAACCCAGAGCTCCTGGGACTGGGCCAGAATCAGTTGTTAAAGTAATTTAGAATGCGCATGCCCTGAAATCACAACAGAGCCAGAGAGCAGTTTTCACGCTGCCAGCTTCTCTGAAATGGGCACTAATTTTGATACTTCTTTCTGTTGGATGAACGTTAAATGTTCTGTGCTCTGGGAAGTAGCTGGAATTAACAGAACATTTAACATTTTATTGAAAACCACCCCTCCTCAATGTCATGAGAAAGTCGGGAAGGAGCTGCTTGATATAATTTTATGCACCCCATCCTAAGAGGGTACACCCCCACAGTTCTTGGTGCAAAAGCGTCAGGATTTCTTTTTAGTAGAGATGATGGATCTCATGGAGCACGACTTGTCACACTATGCTTTTGGGCATGCCTCTGTTGAGAGGATTGAGCAGGTTGGGGCTGAGGGCTGATTATTTCATCCATATGCCATCAGGATTTTTTCGCATCAACAGACCTGAAGAATGGTTTGCTTTTGAGGGTTGAGTGTCTCCTTCAGTCTGGCCCTGATGCTTTGCATCTTTACGGAAGACGCAGCGGCTGTCCCCGGGTGATCCTAAGGGGGCAGGGCATTTGTATAATGAATTATCTCGATGACTGGCTCACTAGCGAGAACAGTTGTGCGACCACAGGGACAGGGACAGGGTGCTTTGGCACCTGAGGCTTTAGATCAACTGGGAAAAAAACTCTCCCCCATCTTTTTTCTTGGGATAGAATTGGACTTTGTCCAAATGACAGCTTGCTTCACAAATGCATATGGCATCCTCCGCAGTGGTCGTTCCACTTGAGTTTATGCATATGAGACATTTCAGCACTGGCTTCAGGACCAACTGGGGACATGTCAGGTGCTTATTACCCTTTATGTTCTGCTCTTTCAGGCCTTACAGGCAAAAGTACTCTTACAGTACTCCAGAGGCATTGTTGTTACAACGGATGCCTCAAATATTGGCAGGGGCACCATGTGCTACAAGCACGCTGTGTCTGGCATCTTGAAAGATCACCACCTGCGTTGACGCATAAATTGCCTGAAGCAGCAGAGTTTTTTCTGCTGATCCACGGCAAGCACGTGTTAGTTTAGACAGACAACACAGCAACAGTGGCTTACATTAACCACCAGAGCAATATGAAGCCGTTGCATGTCACAGCTCACCTCTTGCCTCGTCCCTTGGAGTCAGCAGTGGATAAAATCCCTGCATGGGTCACCTCAACCGGGTTGTGAACATGCTCTCACAGGTTACAGTTTATGGAGAGTGGAGACTCCGTTCTCTGCATAGGCCTTCTGAGAGGTTCTGAGAAAAGTTGGATAGCACAACCTAATCAGCAGGTTCCTCAGAGGCACCAGGTGGTTAAACCCTCCTAGACTATGCTTCTTTCCCGCTTAAGACCTCTCAGTGGTTTTACCCGGCCTACGAAGGGGCCCATTTTTAATGCTAAGCATTTGGCCACTGCTTGTAGTCCTGTTGGTAAGTGCCTACTCCCTATCCCGTGAAAGGGAGGCACCTGCATTACAGTACTGAACTTTAAGGTGCAATGTTTTTCTATTTAGCATGTTTTGATGCAGAAATAAAGAGATGCAGTGTTGAAGTACTTTGTCATTTATTATGGTAACTGGTGGTACAGAAAAAAGCTTTGAAAGGTGCGATTCTTAGAAAAAAATAAAGGAAATTAATGGGTTTGAACGAGATAGAAACGTGCGATTCTTAGAAAAAATCAAGGAAATCAATGAGTTTGATCTGTACAAACATAAGATTACAAATTTCCTTGTTATCTGGGTTCTTAATACTTGAATGTTACGTCTTTCACCTGTTGTATTTGCACTACAGTAACAAAACTTTTCAGCTGTGTTTTGAGTTTTAGTTTTTTTAATTTAACTTTTTAACTTATTGCCTAGATATCTGTGTTCATAATATCTGAGGGTTATCACACCGTTGTTTTACATCTAACACCTGTTGCAGGCTATTTGCATTACAGTGAATAACAATGAACTTTTAGATGCAGTGAGTTTTTTCTATTTAACTTTTGATACTCAAGTAAAGAGATACAGAATTGAAGTACTCATAAATAATGCTGATAATGCAGGATATGCTGTTCATACATAGGTAAACATGTTTTATATCATGGTTCATAACAATCAATTTCAGATACATTTTCCACTCTGGTCATGAGTGTGGTTAGGACAGTTCATTACTAATCAAGGGTTCACTATTTTATGTGTTTAACCATATAATACAAACTTTAATGTCAACTTGTAATACTATTCAGTACTTATCACAGCTGCTAAGTCCTAAAGTCCTAACATGCATTGGGTTGCTGACATCATATTCTTTATAAGGAAATGCAACATAATTTCACTGTTTCCATTGAGAACAATTGCCTATCAAGACCCCGCCTGAGGAGCGCAATGCTGGTCCTCCAAAGTATGACACCTGCTTTTCCGTGTGGTCCCTGATGTTGAGGTACTGAAATTGCTTCTCAGCTCTAAGATAGCGTTGGACTGCAGTTATAAATTCTATGGGAGCTTCAGAGATCTTCTGTCCCGTAAAGATGTAAAGATCCCAAAGCATCAGCTAATGACTCAGTTTCTCTTTCCTGCTTTAAGGGAAGCAGCATTATGCACATGACTGAGAGCTTAAAATTAATCATTAAAGCATCACTAATGAATCCCACTTCAAGTAGGCAGGAGTTTAAGAACACACAGACTTAAGCTGTATTAGTTAGGACTCTTACAGATGCAATGATTTCATAGAGAATGATATATCCCTAAATCTAACTATATACATTTACGCTTTTATTCAAAGCGACTTACATTGCATTAAACTATACATATCACTATACATAGAGTATGTGCAATCCCTGGGATCGAACCCATGACCTTGGCGTTGTTAACGCCATGCTACAGAAAAGCTCAGTGGTACAGAAGTTCACCTTTTATGTTCTATAAAAGAAACAAGATGAGGGTGAGTAAATATTGACCATTTGTATTTTGTGAACCATCCCTTTAAAATACTCACTCAGGTATAGAACAACTATCTTGTATTTTCCCGGCTGTCACTGCAGTCATTAGACTCCATTAGTCTGAGTGTGTGTCATTAGGCAGGTGAAGAGTTAATGACACAGGCCTAGGGAATTGGTTGTGCTCACTAGGAGAAGCATTTTGTCTGTCTGAGCTAACAGTAGCTGTACTTGCTGTGTTTGCTTTGAGGTGGACATTTAATACTTTTGGACACTTTGAACCTTGGACCTAAGGAATGCTGCAGCATGTCTGGACTTCTATCAATAAAAGAGAGCTTGTTACACCCCACCCTACCTGTAGCCGCCTGCATTAAATTTAAATCTCTGAGCCTTGCCTTCAGGACAGTTACAAATACTTTTGTAACTTTTTCCTTCCTCAACTCCTTCAGTAAATGAGCAACGACTGATAGTTCCCTCATCAGATAGTTTTTTAAGACATTCACTTATTCACCTATTCCGTTCTTCCAGCTTCCACTCAATCTGCAGAGATATCACAACCTTAGAAACAACTTAAACATACTTGTTTTGCAGACACCAGACTAATCCCTAATGCTATGATGTTCAACCTTCGCGTATGTAAAAAATTAGTCGTCTTCTACTGTTCATCCTGTATCGCTTTGGATAAAAGTATCTGCTAAATGAATAAATATAAATGTAGTTGAACTTTGGCCTTAGTGAACCTATTTCCTCCTTCCTATCAGGGTGCTTTATCAACATATTCAGTTTTGAGTTGCGAACAGGCTGCTCTTTGATGCATACAGGTGTCTCTCTCTGTCTCTTTCTCTCTCTCTCTCTCTCTCTTATAATTGTAGATCAGACCATCATCAGTCTAGAACAGCACAAGTGCTCAAGCAGAGGCCATTTTCAAATCAAGTACAATCTCTGCCAACTTGGGGCTGCTTGGGTGAGTGTCAGCACTTGACATGAGTAAGACCACCTAAACACCCACTGTTCTCCCAGGAGTCCATCTGTCGAAGCACACACTGAAATCAGCCTATCCAATCACACACTCTCAAAGTCTCTAACTATCCAATTACACACTCTCCCAAAAGCTTTCCAATCACAGCCTCTGTCAAATAGGCAGATAAAAAGTCAGTCTGGCCAATCGCTTTCTAAATGAATTCTTTTAAAATTCTGTCCTAAATAAACTTTCCAAATTACACTTTCTCCAAAAACGACCCTGTCCAATCACATTGTCTCCCAAAATTAGTCTCTCCAATCACACTGTTCTCGAAATCGCCCTATCCAATCACACTGTCCCTAGATATCAGCCTATTTAATCACAGACTGTGTGTCCCATAAATGAGCCAATTCACATCAAATGAGCCTGTCCAAATACATCTGTGAGTCCGTCCAGTCAAGCTGTCTCTCAAAACAAGCTTATCCAGTTACACTTTCACACATAAACTTTAGCAGAGTGCTTCACTGGCTTCTTTTATTTAATGTGTATATGGTTTGGGTGGAAGGATGGCATAATTCTTTGTAAATCATGTGAATAAAGTCGCTGGCCTTCATAACAATAGCATTGTGCTGTATACCACTAGCTAATTAGCTATGCCAAACCACTGTGTGTTACATTTCTATATTATACAACTCACCACTGACACTATAATGCTTAGTGTTGTTACTAATCTGCCAACCTAATGCATTACTATAGTATGAAATGAACACAGCCATCAGTGTGTGATGTTACTGTCTGTGTCTTTGTTTCTGGGTTTCTATCATTAAGGAAGCATAAGAGATGTTCATTTACCAGTGGGTTTCTTCAGGTGAAGAGAAAACAATCACACATGTGTGCGCACTGGATAACATGAATCTGTGTATCTGAGTGTATACGTTTTGAAACTGCATTGTGTTTTCTACATAGACTCAAAGCCATCACCTGAGCAGGGCAACCAGGCAAGTTCTACATTACAGGATGTATGGGACATAGGGCCACCTAATTTAATTCCTGGCCCCTATTAATTATAGCCCTCCAAGACACCATCCAAAGTCAAATAGTACTTTAAATAAATGAGTGAACAAAAGGCCCTTTCATTATTAATGTAATACAACACACAAATAACACAATCTGTGCTTATGCAAAATTCACGAGACTCCAGCCAATACAGTCTAATGTTATTACAACACCTGATACTGTAACAAGCACAAAACATATTTAATGAATAAAACCATCTAACAATACTTTTAGTACTGCGCATTATAGCTGTTTATAAACTTGTTGCTCTTATTTTGTCTTATTCACAAAGCACACATTTAAAGCCAAAATTAACGCTTCTATATGTGAAACATACCTCATATAAGTATATGAAAACACAAAAGAATTTTGTGTAAGCTTGATTACATGCTGTTGCATCTAAAATGTGTCAAAATGTTATTTATACTGCATTTTTTATATTGCAGCAAAGGATTCACTGGACTTGTTAACTAACTTAAACAGCATGTCCGTCCTGGTCAAATATGACTTATCAGAATGACAGTTGGTCCACCAGCTAGACCAGCACAAAACCAGAACTAATCACTTTACACCAGCTTGGACCAGCTGGAAATTCCTGCTGGTGTTTTCAGCACTTAGATATGAGGTCTGAATAGTTGTCTAGTGTGTTGGATAGTGTATACATATGTTTAAGTGTGAACCTGTGGATGTATATGAGTGTACAACTTATCCGATGGTGTGTACCTTCTGCCGTCTCCGTAGGGTGAAGTTCTTCCACAGTAATAGTCTGAGTTGTGTCAGGAGACTCATTATCAGCTTCAAACGTTATAATAGGAATATTAAACCTGTTACACCTATAGAAACAAAAGAGGATAAATGTTTTTAATATTAAAAGACAATGAAACAATTACAAATCCAATCTTGACACCTATATTATGAAGAGAATTGAGGAAAAACATTGTGCAAAACATGGAGCGAGTCACTGCAATTTTTATTGTCATGTACTTTTCCACAGGAGCTCCAATTTTGTATCTCCTAACAAAACATAACAGAGTCCAACCCCAGTACTGAGCTGTAAGGTTTTAGAACTGGTGAAGGTGTCTTTTATTCTTTTAAACATGGTGGTCAAGGCTGCATGTTTGTTTTACACACTTGTTTGTTGTACATGCATTTGTAATAATGAACAAAAGAAAAATAAACTGAAGCAAACATTCACCATGTTAAATTATATTTTTGTAATTGGCATTTATCTGCTGTCCTGTCTTGATTTGCATCTAATAATAGGAATTAAATAATACCTGTGTAAAGCTTTTGTTTCCAAAGGTTTCATTAGGATAATGTTTGCCTAGGTCTTAGGACATGAAGGAACGTTTATTTGAACCAGTAGTTCCAGATTCGGTCACTGGAGGCAGTTATATGTGTATATGTAGCCAGAGTGTCTTATCAATAGGAGAAAGTTATAGATAATAGGTAATGGTGTCTGTGTATTAGAACAATAGTCTATGAAATATCCACATTTAGATAAGTAAATGTGTGTGTGTGTGTACTGTGGGACAATAGCACCTAAATAAATATTGTAAATATTTACATCCACTCTTCCTGGAAAACACACCTCCAGATGATAGAGTTCATGACTTTAGTTACTTTATGTAAACAACCTATAAAAACTACAAGTTACATACACCTTCACCTTTGAGTGAGAAAAGAAACATGGCAAAAACAAGGCAGTGGTCTTTGTGTCGAAACATCACTAAATCTGAAACATCACCAAAGGCATAACAGACAATTTAGATTCACAAATATAATATGTTAGATGTTGTGTCACTGGTCTGATCTCACTGGTCTGATCTTGTTACTGTGTATCTTTTTCTTGTGGTATGTTCTTTCTGTACTTTAACAGAACCCACACAGCAAATAGTATCATGCTAAATGAAAGACTAGCTTTAAATGAAACAAATCTACAACTGGTGCATTTGACAAGTTTTTGTGTTCTCTAGGAATCTAACCCATGACCCTGTTAGCATACATGCTCTGTCACTTGAGCTACATAATCAGCATGTTTAATACTGATGAATCGGTCTGGTGGTCATTTCCTTATACTCATGGCTGTTTCACTCTTTGTCTTCTGCAGAACAAAAAATGTTTATCCACCCACAATGTCCAAGGCACATTTCTATGCAATCAAAGTGGACAATAATTTTGACTGTCAAACTTCATAAAATGACAAAAACGCCAGAACAATAGCCACACAACAGACTGTACTACAACTCCACTGTATCTTTGACTTTTCACAGCTCACAGTCATTGAAACATCCAACATCTGCTCAAAACACACTACTCCAAGCAACTTGTGTCTGGTGGCCAACTGAAACGCAGCAAATTGAAGTGTACCATTTTAAATGAGATTTAACAGCCATGGCTTTCTGGAAGATTTTTAGCGGACCGCTTTAATTTTGCCCTGTGTGAATGTCATCAGAAAGATGGCATGTGGGTGATACAGAATAAACATTTCCCTTATGAAACTGTCCTGCTAAAAAAGGTGCCAGGAAAACAAGTCATATTTTTGTAACATTACAAAATGTATCCAAAGCACATGGTGTTAACAACATCAAGGTCATGGGTTAGGTCCCAGGGATTGCACATACTCAGAAATAGTGTATAGTATAATGCAACGTAAATTGCTTTGGATAAAAGCGTTTGCCAAACGTGTAAGTGTAAGTCTTTTTGGAGCTCCATCTCTCACTCTCTTTCTCTAATAATTGTCTCTAGATACAATAAATATTTCATCAGGCATCAGCCAGAACATTGTGCAGGAAAAATGACGAGCACAGGAACCTTGTATGAAATATGCAGGGAGTAATTTCCTATTTATAAATCACTGTCTGCCATTCCATCTCAAGCAGAGACATTTATTTCTGTGGAAAATGGGGCTGCACACACACACACACATACACACACTTGTGTATGTACCCCTAATTTTAGGGGCCAATTACTAGAGCACACATAAGTTGAAGGTGTATGAATGTGTAGTGAAAAGGTCAGAAAGCTGTTTTGGGACCTAAGGCATTTACATACACTAAAAGTCAGAAATATTTTTCTGAGATTCAAATGTTCAGCAAATGAAGGAAAATTCTACAATTTAAAAGGACTTTAAATTGTAGAGAACAATAAACAGAACTACTTTCCTATTCACTAATCTCCAGCAGTATCTGCCTGATGCAATTCATGTTTGCTAATTCATTTCAGTATCTTTCTGTGTCTCTCCACTGTCATAAGATCTGTCAGAGAGGCATGGACCTAACCATCACCTAAATTCAGAGCCCTGACAAAAAGTCCAACACACTAATAAACAGAAAGGTATTTGACACAGGGTTCAAACATAGGTCTCCCAGGTTCATATTAGCATACCATTCAAGCGTGCCACTGGGCCAGCTGCATAAAGGCAGCTTTGGGGCATGGAGTACTACTACCCAAGTCCTGCGCTAGGAAGGGCAGAAGACCTGCCATAGCAAAAATAAGGGTAGTATTCTGCACACAACCAAGAAGAACAAAATTTCTGAGGGGAGCTTGATAAAGGTTGGCATTTTACCAGAGGACCAGTATTCCAAGGGGAGCTAACAGTAGCTAACCACTGCCAGTTGAAACTGCTAGCTGGGGGGATGAACCCCTGTAGTGAGGGTTCTACTATAACACAACCCAAAAACAGCAGTCATGCAGTTTCCCAGTTGACAGCTAGCTGCCACCATCCAGCATGCCATGTCATGGCCAGCCAGAAGGGAGAAAGGCTAAGGTACCCGTATCACCCCTCTCCGCCACAAGAGGATGGTGCAACTCTACCAATTCTTGGGAGCCAGATTTGCAAAATGCTGGCTGCAGTCATATAAAGAAACCCATATAAATCATCAAGAGACCTAGGGGAAAAGAGGGCCTGTATTGGAAAAAAACTCTAATTAAACCCCTAGGACCCTCTTTTCAAAGAAAGCCAAACAATGCTGTCTCCCCCCACTTGAACCTTTGGTCCCAGACTGAAAGCTAAACACTAAATATTCAAGGAGGAGGACTGAAATCACACTGGCAGTAAAACTTTTTCCTGAGGGGAGTAAAGGAATCAGAGAGAGAGATGGTTCCTCCCGTAATCTTATGAGGATCTGGGAAACTCCAATATTACAATGAGGTTGATTGGTTGATTTAAACAGACACCAAACCAATCCTTGAGGGAAGTTTAAGCCATAAAAACATGGTCTTTCCTCGGTCTACGTGAACCTGGGATGGCCTGTACTAGAGGTAATCCAAGGTTGGTCTCTCACCCTACAGACCTGTCATGAAAAGGCTTATTTATGAACCATTGAGTATATACTGCAAACGATCACCACGCTACAACAAAACTAGATCTCCTATTGACAAAAATCTGTTGCATGCTCTCCTTCACCCGTGAGATGATTTGAGGTCTTCTATCTGAGACTATGTCTTCAGAGAGGCCAAAATTATAAAAAACATAATTAAAAGGTACCTCCGCAGTTTCCATTGCTGTTGTGAGTCCTTTAAGAGGTACTAGGTGACAGGCCTTGGAGAATAGGTACACAGCTACTAAAATACAAGTATTACCATCAGAGCTGGGTAGATCATTAATAAAATCCACCTCAGGTGTGACCAGGGACGCCGGGGAATGGGAAGAGTATGGATCTTACCGATTGGACGTTGATGAGGTTTTCTTGCCTGGCACACTCCCGGCATCCCCTCACGTACCTTCGGATATTGTTTGCCATCCCCCGCCATCAGAAGTGATCATTACACAACGAGAGGGTTCTATTGGCCCCAGGATGACCAGTGCCCAGGGAGGTATGTGAGGTATGGATGAGTTGTTTTAGCAGGATCAGAGACACTGACAGTAGCAGTAGATCCTCATCCAAAGACCACTGGATAGGACTGACTATAAGGCTCAATAGAGGAATAGGTTCTGGGTTTTCTGACGAGAATCTGGAGTATGGAGTCTTGACAAGGCATCGGCTTTGGTGTTCTTAGATCCTGGATGGTAAGAAATGGTAAAATGAAAGCGTATAAAAAAGAGGGCCAATCTGGCTTGTGTGGAATTAAGTCTCTTGGCCTCTCAAAGGTACTCAAGATTTCTGTGGTCTGTGTAAACCATGAATGGATGACTTCAAGGGCGAGCATGATGGCAAGTAGTTCTCTGTTACCAATGTCATAATTCTGCTCCGCTGGAGATAACTTCTTCAAAAAGAAGGCACATGGATGGAGGTGGTTTCCCCTGCTACTGGGAGAGGATAGCTCCAGCTCCTGATGTAGAAGCATTCACTTCTACCACAAAGGGTTTTTGTGGGTCAGGGTGCACCAGGAGTGGAGCCGAGGATAAAGCCCTTTTGAAGAATCTTCATGGCGTTAGAGGCTTTGGGGGTCCAGGACAGAGACTTGGACTTGTTCTTTAACAGGTTTGTGAGTGGAACTATGATGGAACTGTAGTTTTGGATAAATCCTTTATAGAAATTGGAGAAACCCAGAAAGCGTTGAAGCTCCTTCACAGTGGTGGGACAGGGCCAAACTTCTACCTTCTACCTTCCTCTCGTCCATCTTAATGCAGCTAACAAAGATATTTCTTTGAAGTGAAGTTGACCAACTCTCAACTGAATGGGACACACGCAGTGTAAAACTTGTCCTCGACCGAGATGTTTTCCAGTAATGGATTCGACGTTATACATTATGAGCCTGGACTGTAACACAGTGGAGAGAAGTAGAGAGTTGCACAACAGTAGTAAGTGGATTGACATGTACAGGGAAAGAGGATACCACACTTACCACGGGTCATGGGGGACGAATGGGACACATCTGAATGACATGTCCTTTTTCACAACAATATAAACATAACCCCTGGGTCAGCTGTCGTCGACGTTCGGTCAAGGACAGGCGGGTATTGTCGATTGCATAGGCTCAGAAAGTGATTCTGGAGAGCTGGGAAGCTCTGGTCGGCGGGAATAGATTGATGGATTTTGACACCTATTTTCCTTCATACAGCCTTGCATTCTTGACACCACCCGAATGGAGTGCTGGATGAAATGCTCAAGCCCGATGTTGTCGTCTCATCTATGCTGAGAGATGCAACCACTAAGAAGGCTCCAATCCTTGCTGGTAGGTTGTCAACATAGAGCGTTCCAATTTAGCCACTGGATGGTACAATTGCTCACCGATTGAAGAATTTCTGACAGGGTGACCAAAAACTTCACGGAAATGAGAAATAAAGGTACTCAGGGATTTTGTGACTGGTCTGTTTTGCTGCCATGCTCTACCTGTTAATAGGAACAGAATGAAAGCAATTTTAGCTCTTTCGGTGGGAAATTTATGCGGCTGCATCTCCAGAGCAAACAAGCATTGCAAGAGAAAACAGTTACAATCATCCGCCGAAACAGAGTAGAGCGCAGAGTAGGATTGACCATGGCACTGGCATTGAAGAACGATGAGTACGGAGGAACAGGTTGAGGAGTTGATGGCATGACGTAGTGAATCCACGAGCTCCTGGAACGGGTCCACATCTGTTTGATTCATGTTGGTGTGGTCTGGTCCTCTGTAACGGTAAGTCAGAATCGAGACACAGATTATATTAAAACTAAACAGGCGGGTGTTACGAAGCCCAGCTCCCGCGATAAGCGAGGAGCGTGAGGACTCTTATTTTGATGTTTGGTTTCTGTCTTGTGTTAATGATGTCACTGGTCTTTTATGTCACTTCCTGGTTTTGATTTGATTGTTTGCACCTGTGTCTAGTTGATTAGTCTGTCTATTTAAGTTCCTGGTTTCTGTTGTTTGGTGTGGGTTATTGTTTAGGAGTTTGTTGTTTGTGGTTTTCGGTCTAGTTTTCATTCGTGTCTTGCCTGGTTTTTGGATTACGCTTCCCTTTTGGATTACTCTATTGGATTACCTTTTGGATACCTCTGCCTGGACTTTGTTAATTCGTCATTGTGGTTTGTCTTTTGTATTCTTCACTCTTACACTGCTGTTTGCATATGTTGTCGCCCCCTTTTTGTTTTACGGTTTGTGTTTGTCTACTTTTGTGTTTATCATTAAATATTGTTTACTTAGTTCCGTGTCCTTCTCGTCATTCACACAAACACAACCGTTCAGCCCAGCCATCCACCGTAACAGCGGGTTTATTGAACATCAAAATTAAGCTGGTGAGTAATGATGAATGTCAAGTCCTTTGATATACTGATAGGACAAATGACAGTAGCGATCTCTTTTACCAGATGCCTGACTTCGGGGAATGACAGAGGTTATTCCAGAAGCTGGTTTTCAGAGCGAAATGAAGGTGAGTAGAAACAACACTATTATAGGAACACACAGAGGGAGATGATAGGGAACGACGAGCATGGAGACTTGGGAATAGGTAAGAAGTAGCATAGTAATAATTAGTTTTACAACAAATAGGTGCTGCGGTGGCAATCTCATATATGATTCATGTTTCATTCCGTCAGAGCTGGTATATGATATGGTTTACATCAACCAAGAGAGTTGGAAATATTTAAACCAAAATGTAATTCTTCTGTGGAAGACAAAAATATTTTTTGGTAAATGTCTTAGTGGTTTTGTGTCCTTTCTCTAATGACACAGTAAAAATACTTAATTACATGCATTCAATTTTCTGCCAAAGTGTTATATAAGAGAAGTGTCACATAGCAGTATACAAACAGATCACAGCTGACATCCAGCCATAAGCAACCACGTCTGTGAGATGCTGCTTTTCTAACTTACAAATAGCAAAATACACATGATCTATATGAACTAAAGAAATACATTTACAATGTTTAAACCAATTTTGGACATAGAGGATATATTTGCCCTCTTAGATTTTAAGATTATTTACAGAACATAAATGATTTTCTGTTTTTGTGACATAATCAGTAGAAAATAAAATAATGATCATTATATTTTCACAGCACAGGTTTTGTCTCTAAAGTTGTGCTATAAGTTGTGCAGTTTTTTATGCTTATGTTATGTGTCAGGACTCTTATTTTTAAGGTTTTCAGTTTGTGTCTAGTTGTCATTGTTTTCAGGCACTTCCTGTTTGTATCATCACCTGTTCACTGTTGATTAGCTATACTATTCAAGTTCCTTGGTTCTGTGTTCAGTTGTCGGTTATTGTTGTATGTACCCTGAACTTTGGATTACTTTGGATTGCTCTTGTTGCTTGTATTTTGGATTATCTTCGTGTCACGCTGCTGTTTGCATTTGTCGTTACCCCCATCACTTATATGGTTAGTGTTTGTTTGTCGTATTAAATACCTTTTTGTGATCTAGTGTCTGCATCTTGTTCATTTTTGCCCCGCAAACACTACCGTATCATAACAGTTTATTGGGTCAGTAAATCTTAAAACCTCATATAATGTGACTACACATTACTGAATGCTGAAGACCTACATGCTCAAGTTTTGCCTTAAAGGGTAAAGCCAAATAAAGTACACGGTGAGTTACAAACCATCTAGCATTAATTAAGTCCCAAGTGTAAAATACCTCTGGATTTAAATAGGACTTTATGAAAGACTGATGCAAACCTACCCAGTTTTCTTCTCAACTGACAACTGGAAGAGTAAGAACACAGAGTCAGCTCACTTTATCAGTTTACATAATACACTGCACTCTATGTGGATTAAGTACAACTTTTCTAAACTTAATTTCAAGCATTTAGATTTGCACACCACATTATTGTAGACCTGTACCCTACATTACTCTAGACCTGTACACTGCATTATTCTAGATGTGTACACTGCACTCTAGTAGGGTTTAGTACACAATTTCTCTATTCAAATTCAAGCACTTTTCAAGCATTTAGACCCTGTACACTGTTACTCTACACCTGTACACTGCATTACTCTAGACACAAATACTGCATCACTTTATACCTGTACACTACATTACTCTAGACACAAATACTGCATCACTTTATACCTGTACACTACATTACTCTAGACACAAATACTGCATCACTTTATGCCTGTACACTGCATTACTCTGGATAAAGGCCTTTTCACATTGCACTTAGCTCTATCTTTTATTATTTTCTGTTATTTCCTATTAATTTAATTGTTGTCAATGTTTTTGGGGGTTAGCACTGGTTTATGAAATACTGTCAAATAAATTCATAATTTGCAATATGGTGTAAAGGATGTTTGTAAGTTTAGAAAAATAAATAAAATAAATAAGAAAAGACTAGTGAGAGTGTAAAAACTGTTTTAGACATTTTTCAAAACGAGTCAACCACATACAGTAACCAGAAACTACAGCAAACACTCACCTGTGTTTTACTGAACAGCAAAACTTCCAAAAAGCGGAACTTCATCTACACATAACCGCTCAGCTTGTAAACCAACACATAAAGCCACATATTACTTTTTTTTACTGTCTCTTTCTAATCTCTCTCTCTCTTCCTCTCTCTGGTCTGTCCCAATTCCCCAAGCAATAAAGCAGGCAAATAAGCTCTGTTCAATCGCTATGGATACAGGTGAGGTGGTGTGTGTTACACAAGACAGAAAACACCCACGTGGCCTACTGCTGTTCTGTAATCAAATGCTAAGTGTGTGTGTAGTGTGTGTGGTAAATTTTGCATGACATTTACGCAGTTTATAATGAACCTGATTAAAGTGTGACAAGTTAATAATCAGCTTAGACAGAGTACAGAAATTGGCGAGTTTGAATCAGATGAGTTTTACAGCAGCAGTAAAAATAAATGATGAGGTGAAGGGCCAGAGAGACAGAGAAAGAGATAGAGGGAGAGAGAGGGAAAGAGAGGTGAAAGGGAGCGATTCAGGGGTGGTTGCTAGGTGATCGTTTCCTTAGAATCTATCTACTGAATCTACTGAAATTTGTTATTCACTGATAATTCCTCTACTCAATCATCTAATAATCATCTAATGTATAGTATAATGCAATGTAAGTCGCTTTGGATAAAAGCGTCTGCCAAACGCATAAATGTAAATGGTGTTAACAGGAATGTCAGTTGCTCGTAACTGATTTATAATAACAAATTTCAGTTTGTTCCTCTCACAAATGTATTGTATCGCTGTAGAGGACAGCACAAGTAATACTGAC